>CAUYWZ010000004.1:0-15000 GCA_963576865.1 Anania hortulata
ATAATTGGAAGAAGTTCTTCTTTCGCGATATCCTTGCTTATTCCTTTCAGGATCACCATAGGCTTGCGCTTTCGGGCATCCTCAGCTTGGATACCGGGGACGGCATTAATGCGCTTCATGGCCTCAGCGCAATGTTCCTTTTTGTCGAAATCGACACGGACAACATTATTGCCTAGAGGCTTCACTTTGAGGGGTGCGAAACAGGCATCGCGAAAGGAGACTTTGTTTTTCCACTGATCCAAAACGCTCGGCTGATTGGAACCAGTTTCCGTGCTCTTGATTATTATGGATGGAGGGGATCGAGCCGGGACGGTAACCTTTGGAGGTGGGGCCTTGGCAGCCTCGGCATACGATGACCTAGGCGCGGGCCAGGCCAGAGGGGCAGAGATGTTCTTGAGCTCCTCACGTATCCCTGTGCGAATGGCTGCCAAAATACCCTCCTCGTCTAAAGTTTTGGCACTAGCAGGGTTGGAAGGTAATTGAGTAGTAACTGGGCCCTCGAGGCAGTCGCTGAATTCTAATTTAGTCTCCAGGATCTTTGTGGCTCTTGTGATCTCATCCGCAGTCCTCTTGATCAAGCGTTTAGACGCGCTCGTTACGCTTTGCGGTTTCACACATTCTGCGAGGCTGTGGGTGAGTTTTTCGATGAGCGACTTGAAGGAAGCAAAGTCCTGGACCTCCTCAGCATGACCACTGAGCTCAAGCTCCTCCTTTTGAGAAGCCTTAGGCATTTTGTAGGAGTTTGTAGGGTAAAACGAAGAGATGATAACTAGTGGTATCTACAGTTATAAGGGGCAAAATGTACCAAGTTAACGTAGTAAATGCGATAGGGGTGGGTGGGCGGGCAAACTTTTGCGATTCCCGTTGTCGTAGACGGGCAAATGAGGTGTCTACGGATAGGTGGCAACGAGACGCACCCAACGGCGTAAGAAAAATACAGGGTGTACGTACAAAAAATTTAAGAGGGACGCGAAAAAGTGAATTTACTGACTATATTTAACTAAAATGAATTTATATACTGATATAAGTGCGTTGAAGACGTCGGCGCTATACTTATATGGCCCTAATATGTGATACTGACTGAAGAAAAAATTAAAATCGGACCAAAATTGACAGAGTTGAATTTTTAGTATGGAAATTTACTATTAATTTATTAAAACTACGTAGAAGGCTAAAACAAAACTAAATGAGGTATTTTGACCGCTTTTAGGTTAGGTTAGGTTAGGTTAGGTTAGGTTAGGTTAGGTTAGGTTAGGTTAGGTTAGGTTAGGTTAGGTTAGGTTAGGTTAGGTTAGGTTAGGTTAGGTTAGGTTAGGTTAGGTTAGGTTAGGTTAGGTTAGGTTAGGTTAGGTTAGGTTAGGTTAGGTTAGGTTAGGTTAGGTTAGGTTAGGTTAGGTTAGGTTAGGTTAGGTTAGGTTAGGTTAGGTTAGGTTAGGTTAGGTTAGGTTAGGTTAGGTTAGGTTAGGTTAGGTTAGGTTAGGTTAGGTTAGGTTAGGTTAGGTTAGGTTAGGTTAGGTTAGGTTAGGTTAGGTTAGGTTAGGTTAGGTTAGGTTAGGTTAGGTTAGGTTAGGTTAGGTTAGGTTAGGTTAGGTTAGGTTAGGTTAGGTTAGGTTAGGTTAGGTTAGGTTAGGTTAGGTTAGGTTAGGTTAGGTTAGGTTAGGTTAGGTTAGGTTAGGTTAGGTTAGGTTAGGTTAGGTTAGGTTAGGTTAGGTTAGGTTAGGTTAGGTTAGGTTAGGTTAGGTTAGGTTAGGTTAGGTTAGGTTAGGTTAGGTTAGGTTAGGTTAGGTTAGGTTAGGTTAGGTTAGGTTAGGTTAGGTTAGGTTAGGTTAGGTTAGGTTAGGTTAGGTTAGGTTAGGTTAGGTTAGGTTAGGTTAGGTTAGGTTAGGTTAGGTTAGGTTAGGTTAGGTTAGGTTAGGTTAGGTTAGGTTAGGTTAGGTTAGGTTAGGTTAGGTTAGGTTAGGTTAGGTTAGGTTAGGTTAGGTTAGGTTAGGTTAGGTTAGGTTAGGTTAGGTTAGGTTAGGTTAGGTTAGGTTAGGTTAGGTTAGGTTAGGTTAGGTTAGGTTAGGTTAGGTTAGGTTAGGTTTTTTTTTTTTTTTGGTAAAGATCAGTTTTGTGGATCTAATTTAAGCGCACAGAGCTCTTGGTTCACTCTGTGGCAAAAATATTGATTATTTTGGAGTTGAAGTGTTTTGTGTGGATGTTTTATTTATTGTAGTCTTTTAGGTGTGTAACTATGTAAGTTACGAAATTGTGAAAGGAGTTGGTGGTAACTTCCTTGCTTGTTATGGCTGTTAGGTTGTATGGGTCAATATCCAGCATTCGGCTGGTGAGAGAGTGGTCAATTCTTTGTTCCTCGAAGCGAGGACAGTCTTGTAGAAGGTGCTTCCAACTTTGCCGGGATGTTCCATCACAAGGGCATTTATCGTCTGATGTAATGTGGAAGCGGGCGAGGTATTCCTTGTGATATCCATGGTTGCATAGGAATTGCGTTAAGGCGAAGACGGGTTTGACAATGCTGAGGTACTTTTGGGCTTCAGTGAATGAAGGCAAAAGGCCCCTTGTATACATGCAAGTGTTAGGATTTTCGTAGAGTGACTGTGCTTCCTGGGAGCATTTCAGTTTGTTGGAGTATTTTATGTGGCTGATTGGAATACTGTTAAAGTCTGGGGCCTTGTGTGCAACAGCGGCTTCCTTTGCCGCTACGTCAGCAGCCTCATTTCCGTCGAATCCGACGTGGGCCTTAACCCACGCGAATTCGACCGTAAGCCCAGCTGCACGGGCTTGATGTAGGCTACGGTGGATGCTGACGGCGAAGCGGTTGTGGCTGTTTGCATTTATGAGCTCGGTCAACCCAGATTTACAGTCAGATAGCACTATACACGGGGAAAGCCTTTTGGAAACGATATGCTCACATGCCCGTTGAAGGGCGAGCATCTCCGCCTGGAAGACCGAGCAGCAATCGTGGAGCTTAAGCTTCACTGTTGCCACTCGATCTCCAGATGGGTTGTAGGTGACGAAAGCGGCGCCGACCTTGCCGTCATGCTTGCTTCCATCTGTGAAAATTCGCCAGGAGTTATCGGCATCCATCTGCGCGAAGTCCGAGGTAGAGGATATTTCCTTGAATTCAATGCCTCTTCGCACAGATGGATGAGGTAGTTCAGATGGTTTGCAGAGTTGCTCCACTGGTAGGTCATGAGGCAGAAAAGAGGAGGTTCCCGAGAGTTTGGATGTTTCTACATCAGCTATGGCGGCGACTTTCGCAGGGAGTGGTGTGAGCTGCGCTAAGGTGATGGACGCAGCTGTGCTCACCGTGCGAAACCCTTGGATGATTTTTATGGCAAAGAGCCTTTGGAGTTGGAGCAGCTTTTTCGTGACGCACTTGTATCTTAGAGCCTTGGACCAGATTCCAGCGCCATACGTTATTATTGGCTCTATGACTTGGAGGTACAGTATCTTTATGTTGTCGGCGTGGACTCCCCAAGTTGGGCGAACGAAAAGGGACAATTTAGCGAAGATGGTTTTTGCTTTTTCGGTGATATAGTTTACGTGTTGTATAAATCGTAGCTTCCTGTCAATGATGAGTCCTAAATATTTTATGTGGTCAACAAATTGCAGTGGCTGAGAGCGCACATGAATGTTGCAAGAAGTAGCTTTGTCTGTGAAGGCGATTACTTGAGTCTTTGCAGGCCCGAATTCCAGCTTCACGCTTTCGCCCCACTCAACGATCTGATTGAGAGCGGTATTAATGTTGGATTCTAGTTGATGAATGTCCTTGTGATGTGCTACAAGGAGGAGATCGTCTGCATACGCCTGTAGACTGCACCCATCCGGCATCGGCGCATATAAAAGCTCATCTAAGATGAGGTTCCACAACATCGGGCCGATGACGGAGCCCTGGATGCAGCCGCGCGTCATGAACTTGCTGACTTTGCAGTCGGCGAAGTTAATAAGGACTTCTCGATCCTCCACGTAGGACAATAAAAGTTGGTACAAGTTTTGGGGGCATTGTGAGTCGCGTAGCCGTTTGAAGATAGCGGGCCACCAGGCGCGGTCGAATGCCGCTTTAATATCAAGGGAGACGGCGATAACCTGGTCTCCCTTGGACTTTGCGGCGTTGACGACATTAAGAGCGCTACTGATAGCATTCACGGTGGAGGTTTGGCTCTTGAAGCCGTATTGCCTTTGGGAACTGGAGTCAGTGGTGTTCAGGTGATGTGTGAGCCGGTTGGCGATTAAGCGCTCTAACAGTTTCCCAAAAACGTTAAGTAGGCCAATTGGCCTGTAGCTGGAGAGATTGGTGTAGTCACTCTTGCCTGGTTTAGGAATTATTTTTGCGACAGCCATTTTCCAGGTCTTAGGGAAGTGTTTTAGGCGCAGGCTGGTGTTCATAATTCCTAGGAGTTCAGAGGGGAACCACTGAGCAACCTGTAGGCATATGTCTGCCGTGAGGTGGTCCAGGCCAGGTGCCCTTTTGTGGTTCATGCCTCGGAGTCCGTCCATTATCTCGTTGAGAGTGAAGGGGGGATCAGTAGGTGTAGAGATCAGTTGTTGCATTTCTGCTCTAAGTGCAGTTTGTTCTGGAGTTGAGTCCGGTGTGTCCGCAGGAAAGAACTGATTTAGCAAGGCTTTGGCAGTGTCAGTGGAGTCCTTTGTAAAGGTGCCGTCATCTAGTTTAAGTGTTGCCGGAGCTAGAGTCATAGGGCGAGTCTTAATGAGTCGGTTGGTGACGGACCAGACGTCCTCTTTCTTTTGCCGGCCACAGAACTCTTTAAAGTGTTCTGTGGAGGCTGCGCAGAAGGCATCAGAGTATGCACGTCTGGCCCTGTCACGTTCCGCTATTAGTTCTTCTAGAGGTTGCTTGCGACGTACCGCCTTGCTGAGATCGTGATGGACTTTAATTGCAGCTTTTTTGAGTCTGTCAAGTTCCGCGTTCCACCATGGCGCACGCCGTGGTGGGGCGGTAGATCTTGGCAAGAGTTTGTCACAAGTGCGTTGCGCTGCCTGCGTGAACTTGTCCGTGTATTCGTTAAGGTGGTGGATGTTGAATTCATTAAAATTAGGATTGGTAGGTGTATATTTGGCCATTTCAGTGATAAAGGGGCGTTTGATCTCTTCCCATTTGATGTTGTTGCAGTTATACCGGAAGGTGGTAAGCTTTTTGCCCTGTACTGGTTTAAGAGTGTCCAAGTGTGCCTGGAATCGGATGGCCTCATGTTCACTGGCTTTGCAAACGTCAGCGTCCACCGACCAATCTGAGATGGTAATGTTCCTCGTGTCGCTTACTAGGGTGAGGTCTATAATTGAACTGCGAGGTTGTCCCTGAGTAACAGTGTTGAACGTTGGTGTATTACCGACGTTACAAATTTTTAAGTTGTTTAGGATCGCGAGGTCGTAGACTTGGTTGCCTCTGGGAGTGTTTTTGGTGGATCCCCAGGATGTGTGCCACCCGTTGAAATCCCCGCATACGAGATGCGTGGATCCAGCTGTGGCCCGAAGAAACAATTCGAGTTTTCTCATAACTTGGTTGTCGTCGTTACGGGGCTCTATATAGACTGAGGTTAAATAAAGTTTGTGGCCATTCTTATCTTTTGTCTGCACAATGCAGAGATTAGAGTCTGAATGTTCGGCGATGCCAATAGAGCTGAAGAGATGGTCTTTTACCAGAATACAAGATTTAACAGGAGGATTTGAGACAAATTGATGGGTTGTGTAGCCGGGTATGGGTTTGAGTTTATTTATGTTTGAGGTATAGGGTTCGGTAACGAAAGCGATGTCACAGTCGGTATTGGTTAAATGTAGGGTCAGTTCGTGTAGGGCATTTCTGCTCCTACCTATGTTTACCTGAGTGCAGTAGAAAATAGTTTTGGGTGTACGGATTGATGCTGTGTAGGAACTATGGGCCATAGTTAGTACGTGACATAATTTTTTCAGACATTGATTTTACTCGAGGACACTGGTTGGAAGTTGCACTATGTGAGGTATTAATTTTGGAGTTAGTATTTTTTGAGAACTGGGCGCAATTGTGACAATGGGATTTGTTTGAGTCTTTTTTATACGGGCAGGCTTGGTAGTTGTGGCCGGGGGCGGCGCAATGGGAGCAGATAGCGGTCTCCTGATTGCAGCGCGCCTTGGTGTGCCCAAACTGCAGGCAGTTATAGCACTGCAGTAGGGGCACATAATTCTCAGCGTGAACTCTCTGGTGATCCAGGTTGACCTTGACTGCCTCGGTGATTGTACGCCACACTTGGGGGGCGGCGAGCAGTACTGCATTATATAAGTCCTTATTTTTATTTGCTCTTTTGAATTTAAAGACCAGGTCGTCGGGCTTGGTGACAGCGTTCTTGACGGGCAGATTTTGGCCTTTGATCACCTCTACCAGTTCTTCTGCCGGAATCTCTGATGGTATGCCCTTGATGATGACCATCGGGCTGAGTGCTTTAGAGATTTCGGCTTTCACTTGGGAGTTAGGCTCGTTTATCTTTTTGAGGGTCGCTTCGCGCTGCTCAGCGGAGTCGAATTCCACCCTGAGTTTGTTGTTTGAAACAAACTTAACCGCGGCTGGTGAGAATGTGGTGTCTCTGAAGGAGACCGAGCTCCTCCAGTTTTTAAGTGTCTCAGCCGGGCTAAGGACGTTCCTTTTGGAGGCAACAATCAGGGCAGGTTTGGTTTTTAATAGTGGGGCGGGCTGCTTTGGGGCAGCCTTCTCAGTCCTGACGATTTCCGCAAAAGACCGGTTAGCAGAAGGGCTCGGAGTCGGAGCTTTGGGAATTTTAATTTTGGCTATCTCCTCCCTGATCGTTTGGCGGACCGCCTCGATAGTCGCGGTGTTGTCGACTATGGCCGTTGGAGCGACATTTGGATCAGAGAGTAGCAGCTTTTTGATGTCGTCAATGTTTTGTAGGATGGTGGCCTTGCATGTTCTTTTAATGTTGCCAGCTTCATTGGCGGCGACTTTGATGGCTGCGAGAAGGTCCAGAACCTTGGTGATGGTAGGATTCTGAATAGGTCTGGCAGTCTGTGGCGGTTCCCCAGAGTCGGATGGTGTTGGGGTTCCATAAATGGGTGAGAAGAACCCCCCTTCATCGTCTGAAGCCATTGCGACAGTAAGAAATTTCCGACCAAATCAGTTAAGTCTTGATGGTAAATGCGATAAGGGAGGGTGGGCGGGCAAACTTTTGCGGTTCCCGGCGTCGTAGAAGGGCAAACGAGGTGTCTACGGATAGGTGGCGACAAGACGCACCCAACGGCGTGAAAATAATACAGGGTGGTCTTACAAAAATTTTACAGGGGGCGCAAAAATGTGAATTTACTAACTATATTTAACTAAAACAATTCTATAAACTGATATTATTGCGTTGAAGACGACGGCGCTATACTTATATGGCCCTAATAAGTGATACTAACTGAAGAAAAAATTAAAATCGGACCAAAATTGACAGAGTTGAATTTTTTGTATGGAGATTTACTATGAATTTATTAAAACTACGTAAGAGGCTATAACTAAACTAAATGGGATTATTTGACAGCTTTATAGCGTAAATATGACGGAGACTAACGACAGGAAGCGAATGAGTGCCCAAAAGTGTGAGTGTGATGTTTTCTAATAGGTATTTTGAGTTACTTTATATGTGAACAGGGCTTCACCACTATACCTCGGTACTGCGAATTTCGAAAGGAAAACCGGCAAACTTTTGCGGTTCCCGGCGTCGTAGACGGGCAAACGAGGTGTCTACGGATAGGTGGCGACAAGACGCACCCAACGGCGTGAAAATAATACAGGGTGGTCTTACAAAAATTTTACAGGGGGCGCAAAAATGTGAATTTACTAACTATATTTAACTAAAACAATTCTATAAACTGATATTATTGCGTTGAAGACGACGGCGCTATACTTATATGGCCCTAATAAGTGATACTAACTGAAGAAAAAATTAAAATCGGACCAAAATTGACAGAGTTGAATTTTTTGTATGGAGATTTACTATGAATTTATTAAAACTACGTAAGAGGCTATAACTAAACTAAATGGGATTATTTGACAGCTTTATAGCGTAAATATGACGGAGACTAACGACAGGAAGCGAATGAGTGCCCAAAAGTGTGAGTGTGATGTTTTCTAATAGGTATTTTGAGTTACTTTATATGTGAACAGGGCTTCACCACTATACCTCGGTACTGCGAATTTCGAAAGGAAAACCGGCAAACTTTTGCGGTTCCCGGCGTCGTAGACGGGCAAACGAGGTGTCTACGGATAGGTGGCGACAAGACGCACCCAACGGCGTGAAAATAATACAGGGTGGTCTTACAAAAATTTTACAGGGGGCGCAAAAATGTGAATTTACTAACTATATTTAACTAAAACAATTCTATAAACTGATATTATTGCGTTGAAGACGACGGCGCTATACTTATATGGCCCTAATAAGTGATACTAACTGAAGAAAAAATTAAAATCGGACCAAAATTGACAGAGTTGAATTTTTTGTATGGAGATTTACTATGAATTTATTAAAACTACGTAAGAGGCTATAACTAAACTAAATGGGATTATTTGACAGCTTTATAGCGTAAATATGACGGAGACTAACGACAGGAAGCGAATGAGTGCCCAAAAGTGTGAGTGTGATGTTTTCTAATAGGTATTTTGAGTTACTTTATATGTGAACAGGGCTTCACCACTATACCTCGGTACTGCGAATTTCGAAAGGAAAACCGGCAAACTTTTGCGGTTCCCGGCGTCGTAGACGGGCAAACGAGGTGTCTACGGATAGGTGGCGACAAGACGCACCCAACGGCGTGAAAATAATACAGGGTGGTCTTACAAAAATTTTACAGGGGGCGCAAAAATGTGAATTTACTAACTATATTTAACTAAAACAATTCTATAAACTGATATTATTGCGTTGAAGACGACGGCGCTATACTTATATGGCCCTAATAAGTGATACTAACTGAAGAAAAAATTAAAATCGGACCAAAATTGACAGAGTTGAATTTTTTGTATGGAGATTTACTATGAATTTATTAAAACTACGTAAGAGGCTATAACTAAACTAAATGGGATTATTTGACAGCTTTATAGCGTAAATATGACGGAGACTAACGACAGGAAGCGAATGAGTGCCCAAAAGTGTGAGTGTGATGTTTTCTAATAGGTATTTTGAGTTACTTTATATGTGAACAGGGCTTCACCACTATACCTCGGTACTGCGAATTTCGAAAGGAAAACCGGCAAACTTTTGCGGTTCCCGGCGTCGTAGACGGGCAAACGAGGTGTCTACGGATAGGTGGCGACAAGACGCACCCAACGGCGTGAAAATAATACAGGGTGGTCTTACAAAAATTTTACAGGGGGCGCAAAAATGTGAATTTACTAACTATATTTAACTAAAACAATTCTATAAACTGATATTATTGCGTTGAAGACGACGGCGCTATACTTATATGGCCCTAATAAGTGATACTAACTGAAGAAAAAATTAAAATCGGACCAAAATTGACAGAGTTGAATTTTTTGTATGGAGATTTACTATGAATTTATTAAAACTACGTAAGAGGCTATAACTAAACTAAATGGGATTATTTGACAGCTTTATAGCGTAAATATGACGGAGACTAACGACAGGAAGCGAATGAGTGCCCAAAAGTGTGAGTGTGATGTTTTCTAATAGGTATTTTGAGTTACTTTATATGTGAACAGGGCTTCACCACTATACCTCGGTACTGCGAATTTCGAAAGGAAAACCGGCAAACTTTTGCGGTTCCCGGCGTCGTAGACGGGCAAACGAGGTGTCTACGGATAGGTGGCGACAAGACGCACCCAACGGCGTGAAAATAATACAGGGTGGTCTTACAAAAATTTTACAGGGGGCGCAAAAATGTGAATTTACTAACTATATTTAACTAAAACAATTCTATAAACTGATATTATTGCGTTGAAGACGACGGCGCTATACTTATATGGCCCTAATAAGTGATACTAACTGAAGAAAAAATTAAAATCGGACCAAAATTGACAGAGTTGAATTTTTTGTATGGAGATTTACTATGAATTTATTAAAACTACGTAAGAGGCTATAACTAAACTAAATGGGATTATTTGACAGCTTTATAGCGTAAATATGACGGAGACTAACGACAGGAAGCGAATGAGTGCCCAAAAGTGTGAGTGTGATGTTTTCTAATAGGTATTTTGAGTTACTTTATATGTGAACAGGGCTTCACCACTATACCTCGGTACTGCGAATTTCGAAAGGAAAACCGGCAAACTTTTGCGGTTCCCGGCGTCGTAGACGGGCAAACGAGGTGTCTACGGATAGGTGGCGACAAGACGCACCCAACGGCGTGAAAATAATACAGGGTGGTCTTACAAAAATTTTACAGGGGGCGCAAAAATGTGAATTTACTAACTATATTTAACTAAAACAATTCTATAAACTGATATTATTGCGTTGAAGACGACGGCGCTATACTTATATGGCCCTAATAAGTGATACTAACTGAAGAAAAAATTAAAATCGGACCAAAATTGACAGAGTTGAATTTTTTGTATGGAGATTTACTATGAATTTATTAAAACTACGTAAGAGGCTATAACTAAACTAAATGGGATTATTTGACAGCTTTATAGCGTAAATATGACGGAGACTAACGACAGGAAGCGAATGAGTGCCCAAAAGTGTGAGTGTGATGTTTTCTAATAGGTATTTTGAGTTACTTTATATGTGAACAGGGCTTCACCACTATACCTCGGTACTGCGAATTTCGAAAGGAAAACCGGCAAACTTTTGCGGTTCCCGGCGTCGTAGACGGGCAAACGAGGTGTCTACGGATAGGTGGCGACAAGACGCACCCAACGGCGTGAAAATAATACAGGGTGGTCTTACAAAAATTTTACAGGGGGCGCAAAAATGTGAATTTACTAACTATATTTAACTAAAACAATTCTATAAACTGATATTATTGCGTTGAAGACGACGGCGCTATACTTATATGGCCCTAATAAGTGATACTAACTGAAGAAAAAATTAAAATCGGACCAAAATTGACAGAGTTGAATTTTTTGTATGGAGATTTACTATGAATTTATTAAAACTACGTAAGAGGCTATAACTAAACTAAATGGGATTATTTGACAGCTTTATAGCGTAAATATGACGGAGACTAACGACAGGAAGCGAATGAGTGCCCAAAAGTGTGAGTGTGATGTTTTCTAATAGGTATTTTGAGTTACTTTATATGTGAACAGGGCTTCACCACTATACCTCGGTACTGCGAATTTCGAAAGGAAAACCGGCAAACTTTTGCGGTTCCCGGCGTCGTAGACGGGCAAACGAGGTGTCTACGGATAGGTGGCGACAAGACGCACCCAACGGCGTGAAAATAATACAGGGTGGTCTTACAAAAATTTTACAGGGGGCGCAAAAATGTGAATTTACTAACTATATTTAACTAAAACAATTCTATAAACTGATATTATTGCGTTGAAGACGACGGCGCTATACTTATATGGCCCTAATAAGTGATACTAACTGAAGAAAAAATTAAAATCGGACCAAAATTGACAGAGTTGAATTTTTTGTATGGAGATTTACTATGAATTTATTAAAACTACGTAAGAGGCTATAACTAAACTAAATGGGATTATTTGACAGCTTTATAGCGTAAATATGACGGAGACTAACGACAGGAAGCGAATGAGTGCCCAAAAGTGTGAGTGTGATGTTTTCTAATAGGTATTTTGAGTTACTTTATATGTGAACAGGGCTTCACCACTATACCTCGGTACTGCGAATTTCGAAAGGAAAACCGGCAAACTTTTGCGGTTCCCGGCGTCGTAGACGGGCAAACGAGGTGTCTACGGATAGGTGGCGACAAGACGCACCCAACGGCGTGAAAATAATACAGGGTGGTCTTACAAAAATTTTACAGGGGGCGCAAAAATGTGAATTTACTAACTATATTTAACTAAAACAATTCTATAAACTGATATTATTGCGTTGAAGACGACGGCGCTATACTTATATGGCCCTAATAAGTGATACTAACTGAAGAAAAAATTAAAATCGGACCAAAATTGACAGAGTTGAATTTTTTGTATGGAGATTTACTATGAATTTATTAAAACTACGTAAGAGGCTATAACTAAACTAAATGGGATTATTTGACAGCTTTATAGCGTAAATATGACGGAGACTAACGACAGGAAGCGAATGAGTGCCCAAAAGTGTGAGTGTGATGTTTTCTAATAGGTATTTTGAGTTACTTTATATGTGAACAGGGCTTCACCACTATACCTCGGTACTGCGAATTTCGAAAGGAAAACCGGCAAACTTTTGCGGTTCCCGGCGTCGTAGACGGGCAAACGAGGTGTCTACGGATAGGTGGCGACAAGACGCACCCAACGGCGTGAAAATAATACAGGGTGGTCTTACAAAAATTTTACAGGGGGCGCAAAAATGTGAATTTACTAACTATATTTAACTAAAACAATTCTATAAACTGATATTATTGCGTTGAAGACGACGGCGCTATACTTATATGGCCCTAATAAGTGATACTAACTGAAGAAAAAATTAAAATCGGACCAAAATTGACAGAGTTGAATTTTTTGTATGGAGATTTACTATGAATTTATTAAAACTACGTAAGAGGCTATAACTAAACTAAATGGGATTATTTGACAGCTTTATAGCGTAAATATGACGGAGACTAACGACAGGAAGCGAATGAGTGCCCAAAAGTGTGAGTGTGATGTTTTCTAATAGGTATTTTGAGTTACTTTATATGTGAACAGGGCTTCACCACTATACCTCGGTACTGCGAATTTCGAAAGGAAAACCGGCAAACTTTTGCGGTTCCCGGCGTCGTAGACGGGCAAACGAGGTGTCTACGGATAGGTGGCGACAAGACGCACCCAACGGCGTGAAAATAATACAGGGTGGTCTTACAAAAATTTTACAGGGGGCGCAAAAATGTGAATTTACTAACTATATTTAACTAAAACAATTCTATAAACTGATATTATTGCGTTGAAGACGACGGCGCTATACTTATATGGCCCTAATAAGTGATACTAACTGAAGAAAAAATTAAAATCGGACCAAAATTGACAGAGTTGAATTTTTTGTATGGAGATTTACTATGAATTTATTAAAACTACGTAAGAGGCTATAACTAAACTAAATGGGATTATTTGACAGCTTTATAGCGTAAATATGACGGAGACTAACGACAGGAAGCGAATGAGTGCCCAAAAGTGTGAGTGTGATGTTTTCTAATAGGTATTTTGAGTTACTTTATATGTGAACAGGGCTTCACCACTATACCTCGGTACTGCGAATTTCGAAAGGAAAACCGGCAAACTTTTGCGGTTCCCGGCGTCGTAGACGGGCAAACGAGGTGTCTACGGATAGGTGGCGACAAGACGCACCCAACGGCGTGAAAATAATACAGGGTGGTCTTACAAAAATTTTACAGGGGGCGCAAAAATGTGAATTTACTAACTATATTTAACTAAAACAATTCTATAAACTGATATTATTGCGTTGAAGACGACGGCGCTATACTTATATGGCCCTAATAAGTGATACTAACTGAAGAAAAAATTAAAATCGGACCAAAATTGACAGAGTTGAATTTTTTGTATGGAGATTTACTATGAATTTATTAAAACTACGTAAGAGGCTATAACTAAACTAAATGGGATTATTTGACAGCTTTATAGCGTAAATATGACGGAGACTAACGACAGGAAGCGAATGAGTGCCCAAAAGTGTGAGTGTGATGTTTTCTAATAGGTATTTTGAGTTACTTTATATGTGAACAGGGCTTCACCACTATACCTCGGTACTGCGAATTTCGAAAGGAAAACCGGCAAACTTTTGCGGTTCCCGGCGTCGTAGACGGGCAAACGAGGTGTCTACGGATAGGTGGCGACAAGACGCACCCAACGGCGTGAAAATAATACAGGGTGGTCTTACAAAAATTTTACAGGGGGCGCAAAAATGTGAATTTACTAACTATATTTAACTAAAACAATTCTATAAACTGATATTATTGCGTTGAAGACGACGGCGCTATACTTATATGGCCCTAATAAGTGATACTAACTGAAGAAAAAATTAAAATCGGACCAAAATTGACAGAGTTGAATTTTTTGTATGGAGATTTACTATGAATTTATTAAAACTACGTAAGAGGCTATAACTAAACTAAATGGGATTATTTGACAGCTTTATAGCGTAAATATGACGGAGACTAACGACAGGAAGCGAATGAGTGCCCAAAAGTGTGAGTGTGATGTTTTCTAATAGGTATTTTGAGTTACTTTATATGTGAACAGGGCTTCACCACTATACCTCGGTACTGCGAATTTCGAAAGGAAAACCGGCAAACTTTTGCGGTTCCCGGCGTCGTAGACGGGCAAACGAGGTGTCTACGGATAGGTGGCGACAAGACGCACCCAACGGCGTGAAAATAATACAGGGTGGTCTTACAAAAATTTTACAGGGGGCGCAAAAATGTGAATTTACTAACTATATTTAACTAAAACAATTCTATAAACTGATATTATTGCGTTGAAGACGACGGCGCTATACTTATATGGCCCTAATAAGTGATACTAACTGAAGAAAAAATTAAAATCGGACCAAAATTGACAGAGTTGAATTTTTTGTATGGAGATTTACTATGAATTTATTAAAACTACGTAAGAGGCTATAACTAAACTAAATGGGATTATTTGACAGCTTTATAGCGTAAATATGACGGAGACTAACGACAGGAAGCGAATGAGTGCCCAAAAGTGTGAGTGTGATGTTTTCTAATAGGTATTTTGAGTTACTTTATATGTGAACAGGGCTTCACCACTATACCTCGGTACTGCGAATTTCGAAAGGAAAACCGGCAAACTTTTGCGGTTCCCGGCGTCGTAGACGGGCAAACGAGGTGTCTACGGATAGGTGGCGACAAGACGCACCCAACGGCGTGAAAATAATA
>CAUYWZ010000004.1:20000-70000 GCA_963576865.1 Anania hortulata
TCCTAAATATTTTATGTGGTCAACAAATTGCAGTGGCTGAGAGCGCACATGAATGTTGCAAGAAGTAGCTTTGTCTGTGAAGGCGATTACTTGAGTCTTTGCAGGCCCGAATTCCAGCTTCACGCTTTCGCCCCACTCAACGATCTGATTGAGAGCGGTATTAATGTTGGATTCTAGTTGATGAATGTCCTTGTGATGTGCTACAAGGAGGAGATCGTCTGCATACGCCTGTAGACTGCACCCATCCGGCATCGGCGCATATAAAAGCTCATCTAAGATGAGGTTCCACAACATCGGGCCGATGACGGAGCCCTGGATGCAGCCGCGCGTCATGAACTTGCTGACTTTGCAGTCGGCGAAGTTAATAAGGACTTCTCGATCCTCCACGTAGGACAATAAAAGTTGGTACAAGTTTTGGGGGCATTGTGAGTCGCGTAGCCGTTTGAAGATAGCGGGCCACCAGGCGCGGTCGAATGCCGCTTTAATATCAAGGGAGACGGCGATAACCTGGTCTCCCTTGGACTTTGCGGCGTTGACGACATTAAGAGCGCTACTGATAGCATTCACGGTGGAGGTTTGGCTCTTGAAGCCGTATTGCCTTTGGGAACTGGAGTCAGTGGTGTTCAGGTGATGTGTGAGCCGGTTGGCGATTAAGCGCTCTAACAGTTTCCCAAAAACGTTAAGTAGGCCAATTGGCCTGTAGCTGGAGAGATTGGTGTAGTCACTCTTGCCTGGTTTAGGAATTATTTTTGCGACAGCCATTTTCCAGGTCTTAGGGAAGTGTTTTAGGCGCAGGCTGGTGTTCATAATTCCTAGGAGTTCAGAGGGGAACCACTGAGCAACCTGTAGGCATATGTCTGCCGTGAGGTGGTCCAGGCCAGGTGCCCTTTTGTGGTTCATGCCTCGGAGTCCGTCCATTATCTCGTTGAGAGTGAAGGGGGGATCAGTAGGTGTAGAGATCAGTTGTTGCATTTCTGCTCTAAGTGCAGTTTGTTCTGGAGTTGAGTCCGGTGTGTCCGCAGGAAAGAACTGATTTAGCAAGGCTTTGGCAGTGTCAGTGGAGTCCTTTGTAAAGGTGCCGTCATCTAGTTTAAGTGTTGCCGGAGCTAGAGTCATAGGGCGAGTCTTAATGAGTCGGTTGGTGACGGACCAGACGTCCTCTTTCTTTTGCCGGCCACAGAACTCTTTAAAGTGTTCTGTGGAGGCTGCGCAGAAGGCATCAGAGTATGCACGTCTGGCCCTGTCACGTTCCGCTATTAGTTCTTCTAGAGGTTGCTTGCGACGTACCGCCTTGCTGAGATCGTGATGGACTTTAATTGCAGCTTTTTTGAGTCTGTCAAGTTCCGCGTTCCACCATGGCGCACGCCGTGGTGGGGCGGTAGATCTTGGCAAGAGTTTGTCACAAGTGCGTTGCGCTGCCTGCGTGAACTTGTCCGTGTATTCGTTAAGGTGGTGGATGTTGAATTCATTAAAATTAGGATTGGTAGGTGTATATTTGGCCATTTCAGTGATAAAGGGGCGTTTGATCTCTTCCCATTTGATGTTGTTGCAGTTATACCGGAAGGTGGTAAGCTTTTTGCCCTGTACTGGTTTAAGAGTGTCCAAGTGTGCCTGGAATCGGATGGCCTCATGTTCACTGGCTTTGCAAACGTCAGCGTCCACCGACCAATCTGAGATGGTAATGTTCCTCGTGTCGCTTACTAGGGTGAGGTCTATAATTGAACTGCGAGGTTGTCCCTGAGTAACAGTGTTGAACGTTGGTGTATTACCGACGTTACAAATTTTTAAGTTGTTTAGGATCGCGAGGTCGTAGACTTGGTTGCCTCTGGGAGTGTTTTTGGTGGATCCCCAGGATGTGTGCCACCCGTTGAAATCCCCGCATACGAGATGCGTGGATCCAGCTGTGGCCCGAAGAAACAATTCGAGTTTTCTCATAACTTGGTTGTCGTCGTTACGGGGCTCTATATAGACTGAGGTTAAATAAAGTTTGTGGCCATTCTTATCTTTTGTCTGCACAATGCAGAGATTAGAGTCTGAATGTTCGGCGATGCCAATAGAGCTGAAGAGATGGTCTTTTACCAGAATACAAGATTTAACAGGAGGATTTGAGACAAATTGATGGGTTGTGTAGCCGGGTATGGGTTTGAGTTTATTTATGTTTGAGGTATAGGGTTCGGTAACGAAAGCGATGTCACAGTCGGTATTGGTTAAATGTAGGGTCAGTTCGTGTAGGGCATTTCTGCTCCTACCTATGTTTACCTGAGTGCAGTAGAAAATAGTTTTGGGTGTACGGATTGATGCTGTGTAGGAACTATGGGCCATAGTTAGTACGTGACATAATTTTTTCAGACATTGATTTTACTCGAGGACACTGGTTGGAAGTTGCACTATGTGAGGTATTAATTTTGGAGTTAGTATTTTTTGAGAACTGGGCGCAATTGTGACAATGGGATTTGTTTGAGTCTTTTTTATACGGGCAGGCTTGGTAGTTGTGGCCGGGGGCGGCGCAATGGGAGCAGATAGCGGTCTCCTGATTGCAGCGCGCCTTGGTGTGCCCAAACTGCAGGCAGTTATAGCACTGCAGTAGGGGCACATAATTCTCAGCGTGAACTCTCTGGTGATCCAGGTTGACCTTGACTGCCTCGGTGATTGTACGCCACACTTGGGGGGCGGCGAGCAGTACTGCATTATATAAGTCCTTATTTTTATTTGCTCTTTTGAATTTAAAGACCAGGTCGTCGGGCTTGGTGACAGCGTTCTTGACGGGCAGATTTTGGCCTTTGATCACCTCTACCAGTTCTTCTGCCGGAATCTCTGATGGTATGCCCTTGATGATGACCATCGGGCTGAGTGCTTTAGAGATTTCGGCTTTCACTTGGGAGTTAGGCTCGTTTATCTTTTTGAGGGTCGCTTCGCGCTGCTCAGCGGAGTCGAATTCCACCCTGAGTTTGTTGTTTGAAACAAACTTAACCGCGGCTGGTGAGAATGTGGTGTCTCTGAAGGAGACCGAGCTCCTCCAGTTTTTAAGTGTCTCAGCCGGGCTAAGGACGTTCCTTTTGGAGGCAACAATCAGGGCAGGTTTGGTTTTTAATAGTGGGGCGGGCTGCTTTGGGGCAGCCTTCTCAGTCCTGACGATTTCCGCAAAAGACCGGTTAGCAGAAGGGCTCGGAGTCGGAGCTTTGGGAATTTTAATTTTGGCTATCTCCTCCCTGATCGTTTGGCGGACCGCCTCGATAGTCGCGGTGTTGTCGACTATGGCCGTTGGAGCGACATTTGGATCAGAGAGTAGCAGCTTTTTGATGTCGTCAATGTTTTGTAGGATGGTGGCCTTGCATGTTCTTTTAATGTTGCCAGCTTCATTGGCGGCGACTTTGATGGCTGCGAGAAGGTCCAGAACCTTGGTGATGGTAGGATTCTGAATAGGTCTGGCAGTCTGTGGCGGTTCCCCAGAGTCGGATGGTGTTGGGGTTCCATAAATGGGTGAGAAGAACCCCCCTTCATCGTCTGAAGCCATTGCGACAGTAAGAAATTTCCGACCAAATCAGTTAAGTCTTGATGGTAAATGCGATAAGGGAGGGTGGGCGGGCAAACTTTTGCGGTTCCCGGCGTCGTAGAAGGGCAAACGAGGTGTCTACGGATAGGTGGCGACAAGACGCACCCAACGGCGTGAAAATAATACAGGGTGGTCTTACAAAAATTTTACAGGGGGCGCAAAAATGTGAATTTACTAACTATATTTAACTAAAACAATTCTATAAACTGATATTATTGCGTTGAAGACGACGGCGCTATACTTATATGGCCCTAATAAGTGATACTAACTGAAGAAAAAATTAAAATCGGACCAAAATTGACAGAGTTGAATTTTTTGTATGGAGATTTACTATGAATTTATTAAAACTACGTAAGAGGCTATAACTAAACTAAATGGGATTATTTGACAGCTTTATAGCGTAAATATGACGGAGACTAACGACAGGAAGCGAATGAGTGCCCAAAAGTGTGAGTGTGATGTTTTCTAATAGGTATTTTGAGTTACTTTATATGTGAACAGGGCTTCACCACTATACCTCGGTACTGCGAATTTCGAAAGGAAAACCGGCAAACTTTTGCGGTTCCCGGCGTCGTAGACGGGCAAACGAGGTGTCTACGGATAGGTGGCGACAAGACGCACCCAACGGCGTGAAAATAATACAGGGTGGTCTTACAAAAATTTTACAGGTGGCGCAAAAATGTGAATTTACTAACTATATTTAACTAAAACAATTCTATAAACTGATATTATTGCGTTGAAGACGACGGCGCTATACTTATATGGCCCTAATAAGTGATACTAACTGAAGAAAAAATTAAAATCGGACCAAAATTGACAGAGTTGAATTTTTTGTATGGAGATTTACTATGAATTTATTAAAACTACGTAAGAGGCTATAACTAAACTAAATGGGATTATTTGACAGCTTTATAGCGTAAATATGACGGAGACTAACGACAGGAAGCGAATGAGTGCCCAAAAGTGTGAGTGTGATGTTTTCTAATAGGTATTTTGAGTTACTTTATATGTGAACAGGGCTTCACCACTATACCTCGGTACTGCGAATTTCGAAAGGAAAACCGGCAAACTTTTGCGGTTCCCGGCGTCGTAGACGGGCAAACGAGGTGTCTACGGATAGGTGGCGACAAGACGCACCCAACGGCGTGAAAATAATACAGGGTGGTCTTACAAAAATTTTACAGGGGGCGCAAAAATGTGAATTTACTAACTATATTTAACTAAAACAATTCTATAAACTGATATTATTGCGTTGAAGACGACGGCGCTATACTTATATGGCCCTAATAAGTGATACTAACTGAAGAAAAAATTAAAATCGGACCAAAATTGACAGAGTTGAATTTTTTGTATGGAGATTTACTATGAATTTATTAAAACTACGTAAGAGGCTATAACTAAACTAAATGGGATTATTTGACAGCTTTATAGCGTAAATATGACGGAGACTAACGACAGGAAGCGAATGAGTGCCCAAAAGTGTGAGTGTGATGTTTTCTAATAGGTATTTTGAGTTACTTTATATGTGAACAGGGCTTCACCACTATACCTCGGTACTGCGAATTTCGAAAGGAAAACCGGCAAACTTTTGCGGTTCCCGGCGTCGTAGACGGGCAAACGAGGTGTCTACGGATAGGTGGCGACAAGACGCACCCAACGGCGTGAAAATAATACAGGGTGGTCTTACAAAAATTTTACAGGGGGCGCAAAAATGTGAATTTACTAACTATATTTAACTAAAACAATTCTATAAACTGATATTATTGCGTTGAAGACGACGGCGCTATACTTATATGGCCCTAATAAGTGATACTAACTGAAGAAAAAATTAAAATCGGACCAAAATTGACAGAGTTGAATTTTTTGTATGGAGATTTACTATGAATTTATTAAAACTACGTAAGAGGCTATAACTAAACTAAATGGGATTATTTGACAGCTTTATAGCGTAAATATGACGGAGACTAACGACAGGAAGCGAATGAGTGCCCAAAAGTGTGAGTGTGATGTTTTCTAATAGGTATTTTGAGTTACTTTATATGTGAACAGGGCTTCACCACTATACCTCGGTACTGCGAATTTCGAAAGGAAAACCGGCAAACTTTTGCGGTTCCCGGCGTCGTAGACGGGCAAACGAGGTGTCTACGGATAGGTGGCGACAAGACGCACCCAACGGCGTGAAAATAATACAGGGTGGTCTTACAAAAATTTTACAGGGGGCGCAAAAATGTGAATTTACTAACTATATTTAACTAAAACAATTCTATAAACTGATATTATTGCGTTGAAGACGACGGCGCTATACTTATATGGCCCTAATAAGTGATACTAACTGAAGAAAAAATTAAAATCGGACCAAAATTGACAGAGTTGAATTTTTTGTATGGAGATTTACTATGAATTTATTAAAACTACGTAAGAGGCTATAACTAAACTAAATGGGATTATTTGACAGCTTTATAGCGTAAATATGACGGAGACTAACGACAGGAAGCGAATGAGTGCCCAAAAGTGTGAGTGTGATGTTTTCTAATAGGTATTTTGAGTTACTTTATATGTGAACAGGGCTTCACCACTATACCTCGGTACTGCGAATTTCGAAAGGAAAACCGGCAAACTTTTGCGGTTCCCGGCGTCGTAGACGGGCAAACGAGGTGTCTACGGATAGGTGGCGACAAGACGCACCCAACGGCGTGAAAATAATACAGGGTGGTCTTACAAAAATTTTACAGGGGGCGCAAAAATGTGAATTTACTAACTATATTTAACTAAAACAATTCTATAAACTGATATTATTGCGTTGAAGACGACGGCGCTATACTTATATGGCCCTAATAAGTGATACTAACTGAAGAAAAAATTAAAATCGGACCAAAATTGACAGAGTTGAATTTTTTGTATGGAGATTTACTATGAATTTATTAAAACTACGTAAGAGGCTATAACTAAACTAAATGGGATTATTTGACAGCTTTATAGCGTAAATATGACGGAGACTAACGACAGGAAGCGAATGAGTGCCCAAAAGTGTGAGTGTGATGTTTTCTAATAGGTATTTTGAGTTACTTTATATGTGAACAGGGCTTCACCACTATACCTCGGTACTGCGAATTTCGAAAGGAAAACCGGCAAACTTTTGCGGTTCCCGGCGTCGTAGACGGGCAAACGAGGTGTCTACGGATAGGTGGCGACAAGACGCACCCAACGGCGTGAAAATAATACAGGGTGGTCTTAGGCGCAAAAAATGTGAATTTACTAACTATATTTAACTAAAACAATTCTATAAACTGATATTATTGCGTTGAAGACGACGGCGCTATACTTATATGGCCCTAATAAGTGATACTAACTGAAGAAAAAATTAAAATCGGACCAAAATTGACAGAGTTGAATTTTTTGTATGGAGATTTACTATGAATTTATTAAAACTACGTAAGAGGCTATAACTAAACTAAATGGGATTATTTGACAGCTTTATAGCGTAAATATGACGGAGACTAACGACAGGAAGCGAATGAGTGCCCAAAAGTGTGAGTGTGATGTTTTCTAATAGGTATTTTGAGTTACTTTATATGTGAACAGGGCTTCACCACTATACCTCGGTACTGCGAATTTCGAAAGGAAAACCGGCAAACTTTTGCGGTTCCCGGCGTCGTAGACGGGCAAACGAGGTGTCTACGGATAGGTGGCGACAAGACGCACCCAACGGCGTGAAAATAATACAGGGTGGTCTTACAAAAAATTTTACAGGGGCGCAAAAATGTGAATTTACTAACTATATTTAACTAAAACAATTCTATAAACTGATATTATTGCGTTGAAGACGACGGCGCTATACTTATATGGCCCTAATAAGTGATACTAACTGAAGAAAAATTAAAATCGGACCAAAATTGACAGAGTTGAATTTTTTGTATGGAGATTTACTATGAATTTATTAAAACTACGTAAGAGGCTATAACTAAACTAAATGGGATTATTTGACAGCTTTATAGCGTAAATATGACGGAGACTAACGACAGGAAGCGAATGAGTGCCCAAAAGTGTGAGTGTGATGTTTTCTAATAGGTATTTTGAGTTACTTTATATGTGAACAGGGCTTCACCACTATACCTCGGTACTGCGAATTTCGAAAGGAAAACCGGCAAACTTTTGCGGTTCCCGGCGTCGTAGACGGGCAAACGAGGTGTCTACGGATAGGTGGCGACAAGACGCACCCAACGGCGTGAAAATAATACAGGGTGGTCTTACAAAAAATTTTACAGGGGGCGCAAAAATGTGAATTTACTAACTATATTTAACTAAAACAATTCTATAAACTGATATTATTGCGTTGAAGACGACGGCGCTATACTTATATGGCCCTAATAAGTGATACTAACTGAAGAAAAAATTAAAATCGGACCAAAATTGACAGAGTTGAATTTTTTGTATGGAGATTTACTATGAATTTTATTAAAACTACGTAAGAGGCTATAACTAAACTAAATGGGATTATTTGACAGCTTTATAGCGTAAATATGACGGAGACTAACGACAGGAAGCGAATGAGTGCCCAAAAGTGTGAGTGTGATGTTTTCTAATAGGTATTTTGAGTTACTTTATATGTGAACAGGGCTTCACCACTATACCTCGGTACTGCGAATTTCGAAAGGAAAACCGGCAAACTTTTGCGGTTCCCGGCGTCGTAGACGGGCAAACGAGGTGTCTACGGATAGGTGGCGACAAGACGCACCCAACGGCGTGAAAATAATACAGGGTGGTCTTACAAAAAATTTTACAGGGGGCGCAAAAATGTGAATTTACTAACTATATTTAACTAAAACAATTCTATAAACTGATATTATTGCGTTGAAGACGACGGCGCTATACTTATATGGCCCTAATAAGTGATACTAACTGAAGAAAAAATTAAAATCGGACCAAAATTGACAGAGTTGAATTTTTTGTATGGAGATTTACTATGAATTTATTAAAACTACGTAAGAGGCTATAACTAAACTAAATGGGATTATTTGACAGCTTTATAGCGTAAATATGACGGAGACTAACGACAGGAAGCGAATGAGTGCCCAAAAGTGTGAGTGTGATGTTTTCTAATAGGTATTTTGAGTTACTTTATATGTGAACAGGGCTTCACCACTATACCTCGGTACTGCGAATTTCGAAAGGAAAACCGGCAAACTTTTGCGGTTCCCGGCGTCGTAGACGGGCAAACGAGGTGTCTACGGATAGGTGGCGACAAGACGCACCCAACGGCGTGAAAATAATACAGGGTGGTCTTACAAAAAATTTTACAGGGGGCGCAAAAATGTGAATTTACTAACTATATTTAACTAAAACAATTCTATAAACTGATATTATTGCGTTGAAGACGACGGCGCTATACTTATATGGCCCTAATAAGTGATACTAACTGAAGAAAAAATTAAAATCGGACCAAAATTGACAGAGTTGAATTTTTTGTATGGAGATTTACTATGAATTTATTAAAACTACGTAAGAGGCTATAACTAAACTAAATGGGATTATTTGACAGCTTTATAGCGTAAATATGACGGAGACTAACGACAGGAAGCGAATGAGTGCCCAAAAGTGTGAGTGTGATGTTTTCTAATAGGTATTTTGAGTTACTTTATATGTGAACAGGGCTTCACCACTATACCTCGGTACTGCGAATTTCGAAAGGAAAACCGGCAAACTTTTGCGGTTCCCGGCGTCGTAGACGGGCAAACGAGGTGTCTACGGATAGGTGGCGACAAGACGCACCCAACGGCGTGAAAATAATACAGGGTGGTCTTACAAAAAATTTTACAGGGGGCGCAAAAATGTGAATTTACTAACTATATTTAACTAAAACAATTCTATAAACTGATATTATTGCGTTGAAGACGACGGCGCTATACTTATATGGCCCTAATAAGTGATACTAACTGAAGAAAAAATTAAAATCGGACCAAAATTGACAGAGTTGAATTTTTTGTATGGAGATTTACTATGAATTTATTAAAACTACGTAAGAGGCTATAACTAAACTAAATGGGATTATTTGACAGCTTTATAGCGTAAATATGACGGAGACTAACGACAGGAAGCGAATGAGTGCCCAAAAGTGTGAGTGTGATGTTTTCTAATAGGTATTTTGAGTTACTTTATATGTGAACAGGGCTTCACCACTATACCTCGGTACTGCGAATTTCGAAAGGAAAACCGGCAAACTTTGCGGTTCCCGGCGTCGTAGACGGGCAAACGAGGTGTCTACGGATAGGTGGCGACAAGACGCACCCAACGGCGTGAAAATAATACAGGGTGGTCTTACAAAAAATTTTACAGGGGCGCAAAAATGTGAATTTACTAACTATATTTAACTAAAACAATTCTATAAACTGATATTATTGCGTTGAAGACGACGGCGCTATACTTATATGGCCCTAATAAGTGATACTAACTGAAGAAAAAATTAAAATCGGACCAAAATTGACAGAGTTGAATTTTTTGTATGGAGATTTACTATGAATTTATTAAAACTACGTAAGAGGCTATAACTAAACTAAATGGGATTATTTGACAGCTTTATAGCGTAAATATGACGGAGACTAACGACAGGAAGCGAATGAGTGCCCAAAAGTGTGAGTGTGATGTTTTCTAATAGGTATTTTGAGTTACTTTATATGTGAACAGGGCTTCACCACTATACCTCGGTACTGCGAATTTCGAAAGGAAAACCGGCAAACTTTTGCGGTTCCCGGCGTCGTAGACGGGCAAACGAGGTGTCTACGGATAGGTGGCGACAAGACGCACCCAACGGCGTGAAAATAATACAGGGTGGTCTTACAAAAAAATTTTACAGGGGGCGCAAAAATGTGAATTTACTAACTATATTTAACTAAAACAATTCTATAAACTGATATTATTGCGTTGAAGACGACGGCGCTATACTTATATGGCCCTAATAAGTGATACTAACTGAAGAAAAAATTAAAATCGGACCAAAATTGACAGAGTTGAATTTTTTGTATGGAGATTTACTATGAATTTATTAAAACTACGTAAGAGGCTATAACTAAACTAAATGGGATTATTTGACAGCTTTATAGCGTAAATATGACGGAGACTAACGACAGGAAGCGAATGAGTGCCCAAAAGTGTGAGTGTGATGTTTTCTAATAGGTATTTTGAGTTACTTTATATGTGAACAGGGCTTCACCACTATACCTCGGTACTGCGAATTTCGAAAGGAAAACCGGCAAACTTTTGCGGTTCCCGGCGTCGTAGACGGGCAAACGAGGTGTCTACGGATAGGTGGCGACAAGACGCACCCAACGGCGTGAAAATAATACAGGGTGGTCTTACAAAAATTTTACAGGGGGCGCAAAAATGTGAATTTACTAACTATATTTAACTAAAACAATTCTATAAACTGATATTATTGCGTTGAAGACGACGGCGCTATACTTATATGGCCCTAATAAGTGATACTAACTGAAGAAAAAATTAAAATCGGACCAAAATTGACAGAGTTGAATTTTTTGTATGGAGATTTACTATGAATTTATTAAAACTACGTAAGAGGCTATAACTAAACTAAATGGGATTATTTGACAGCTTTATAGCGTAAATATGACGGAGACTAACGACAGGAAGCGAATGAGTGCCCAAAAGTGTGAGTGTGATGTTTTCTAATAGGTATTTTGAGTTACTTTATATGTGAACAGGGCTTCACCACTATACCTCGGTACTGCGAATTTCGAAAGGAAAACCGGCAAACTTTTGCGGTTCCCGGCGTCGTAGACGGGCAAACGAGGTGTCTACGGATAGGTGGCGACAAGACGCACCCAACGGCGTGAAAATAATACAGGGTGGTCTTACAAAAAATTTTACAGGGGGCGCAAAAATGTGAATTTACTAACTATATTTAACTAAAACAATTCTATAAACTGATATTATTGCGTTGAAGACGACGGCGCTATACTTATATGGCCCTAATAAGTGATACTAACTGAAGAAAAAATTAAAATCGGACCAAAATTGACAGAGTTGAATTTTTTGTATGGAGATTTACTATGAATTTATTAAAACTACGTAAGAGGCTATAACTAAACTAAATGGGATTATTTGACAGCTTTATAGCGTAAATATGACGGAGACTAACGACAGGAAGCGAATGAGTGCCCAAAAGTGTGAGTGTGATGTTTTCTAATAGGTATTTTGAGTTACTTTATATGTGAACAGGGCTTCACCACTATACCTCGGTACTGCGAATTTCGAAAGGAAAACCGGCAAACTTTTGCGGTTCCCGGCGTCGTAGACGGGCAAACGAGGTGTCTACGGATAGGTGGCGACAAGACGCACCCAACGGCGTGAAAATAATACAGGGTGGTCTTACAAAAAATTTTACAGGGGCGCAAAAATGTGAATTTACTAACTATATTTAACTAAAACAATTCTATAAACTGATATTATTGCGTTGAAGACGACGGCGCTATACTTATATGGCCCTAATAAGTGATACTAACTGAAGAAAAAATTAAAATCGGACCAAAATTGACAGAGTTGAATTTTTTGTATGGAGATTTACTATGAATTTATTAAAACTACGTAAGAGGCTATAACTAAACTAAATGGGATTATTTGACAGCTTTATAGCGTAAATATGACGGAGACTAACGACAGGAAGCGAATGAGTGCCCAAAAGTGTGAGTGTGATGTTTTCTAATAGGTATTTTGAGTTACTTTATATGTGAACAGGGCTTCACCACTATACCTCGGTACTGCGAATTTCGAAAGGAAAACCGGCAAACTTTTGCGGTTCCCGGCGTCGTAGACGGGCAAACGAGGTGTCTACGGATAGGTGGCGACAAGACGCACCCAACGGCGTGAAAATAATACAGGGTGGTCTTACAAAAAAATTTTACAGGGGGCGCAAAAATGTGAATTTACTAACTATATTTAACTAAAACAATTCTATAAACTGATATTATTGCGTTGAAGACGACGGCGCTATACTTATATGGCCCTAATAAGTGATACTAACTGAAGAAAAATTAAAATCGGACCAAAATTGACAGAGTTGAATTTTTTGTATGGAGATTTACTATGAATTTATTAAAACTACGTAAGAGGCTATAACTAAACTAAATGGGATTATTTGACAGCTTTATAGCGTAAATATGACGGAGACTAACGACAGGAAGCGAATGAGTGCCCAAAAGTGTGAGTGTGATGTTTTCTAATAGGTATTTTGAGTTACTTTATATGTGAACAGGGCTTCACCACTATACCTCGGTACTGCGAATTTCGAAAGGAAAACCGGCAAACTTTTGCGGTTCCCGGCGTCGTAGACGGGCAAACGAGGTGTCTACGGATAGGTGGCGACAAGACGCACCCAACGGCGTGAAAATAATACAGGGTGGTCTTACAAAAAATTTTACAGGGGGCGCAAAAATGTGAATTTACTAACTATATTTAACTAAAACAATTCTATAAACTGATATTATTGCGTTGAAGACGACGGCGCTATACTTATATGGCCCTAATAAGTGATACTAACTGAAGAAAAAATTAAAATCGGACCAAAATTGACAGAGTTGAATTTTTTGTATGGAGATTTACTATGAATTTATTAAAACTACGTAAGAGGCTATAACTAAACTAAATGGGATTATTTGACAGCTTTATAGCGTAAATATGACGGAGACTAACGACAGGAAGCGAATGAGTGCCCAAAAGTGTGAGTGTGATGTTTTCTAATAGGTATTTTGAGTTACTTTATATGTGAACAGGGCTTCACCACTATACCTCGGTACTGCGAATTTCGAAAGGAAAACCGGCAAACTTTTGCGGTTCCCGGCGTCGTAGACGGGCAAACGAGGTGTCTACGGATAGGTGGCGACAAGACGCACCCAACGGCGTGAAAATAATACAGGGTGGTCTTACAAAAATTTTACAGGGGGCGCAAAAATGTGAATTTACTAACTATATTTAACTAAAACAATTCTATAAACTGATATTATTGCGTTGAAGACGACGGCGCTATACTTATATGGCCCTAATAAGTGATACTAACTGAAGAAAAAATTAAAATCGGACCAAAATTGACAGAGTTGAATTTTTTGTATGGAGATTTACTATGAATTTATTAAAACTACGTAAGAGGCTATAACTAAACTAAATGGGATTATTTGACAGCTTTATAGCGTAAATATGACGGAGACTAACGACAGGAAGCGAATAGCGAATGAGTGCCCAAAAGTGTGAGTGTGATGTTTTCTAATAGGTATTTTGAGTTACTTTATATGTGAACAGGGCTTCACCACTATACCTCGGTACTGCGAATTTCGAAAGGAAAACCGGCAAACTTTTGCGGTTCCCGGCGTCGTAGACGGGCAAACGAGGTGTCTACGGATAGGTGGCGACAAGACGCACCCAACGGCGTGAAAATAATACAGGGTGGTCTTACAAAAATTTTACAGGGGGCGCAAAAATGTGAATTTACTAACTATATTTAACTAAAACAATTCTATAAACTGATATTATTGCGTTGAAGACGACGGCGCTATACTTATATGGCCCTAATAAGTGATACTAACTGAAGAAAAAATTAAAATCGGACCAAAATTGACAGAGTTGAATTTTTTGTATGGAGATTTACTATGAATTTATTAAAACTACGTAAGAGGCTATAACTAAACTAAATGGGATTATTTGACAGCTTTATAGCGTAAATATGACGGAGACTAACGACAGGAAGCGAATGAGTGCCCAAAAGTGTGAGTGTGATGTTTTCTAATAGGTATTTTGAGTTACTTTATATGTGAACAGGGCTTCACCACTATACCTCGGTACTGCGAATTTCGAAAGGAAAACCGGCAAACTTTTGCGGTTCCCGGCGTCGTAGACGGGCAAACGAGGTGTCTACGGATAGGTGGCGACAAGACGCACCCAACGGCGTGAAAATAATACAGGGTGGTCTTACAAAAATTTTACAGGGGGCGCAAAAATGTGAATTTACTAACTATATTTAACTAAAACAATTCTATAAACTGATATTATTGCGTTGAAGACGACGGCGCTATACTTATATGGCCCTAATAAGTGATACTAACTGAAGAAAAAATTAAAATCGGACCAAAATTGACAGAGTTGAATTTTTTGTATGGAGATTTACTATGAATTTATTAAAACTACGTAAGAGGCTATAACTAAACTAAATGGGATTATTTGACAGCTTTATAGCGTAAATATGACGGAGACTAACGACAGGAAGCGAATGAGTGCCCAAAAGTGTGAGTGTGATGTTTTCTAATAGGTATTTTGAGTTACTTTATATGTGAACAGGGCTTCACCACTATACCTCGGTACTGCGAATTTCGAAAGGAAAACCGGCAAACTTTTGCGGTTCCCGGCGTCGTAGACGGGCAAACGAGGTGTCTACGGATAGGTGGCGACAAGACGCACCCAACGGCGTGAAAATAATACAGGGTGGTCTTACAAAAATTTTACAGGGGGCGCAAAAATGTGAATTTACTAACTATATTTAACTAAAACAATTCTATAAACTGATATTATTGCGTTGAAGACGACGGCGCTATACTTATATGGCCCTAATAAGTGATACTAACTGAAGAAAAAATTAAAATCGGACCAAAATTGACAGAGTTGAATTTTTTGTATGGAGATTTACTATGAATTTATTAAAACTACGTAAGAGGCTATAACTAAACTAAATGGGATTATTTGACAGCTTTATAGCGTAAATATGACGGAGACTAACGACAGGAAGCGAATGAGTGCCCAAAAGTGTGAGTGTGATGTTTTCTAATAGGTATTTTGAGTTACTTTATATGTGAACAGGGCTTCACCACTATACCTCGGTACTGCGAATTTCGAAAGGAAAACCGGCAAACTTTTGCGGTTCCCGGCGTCGTAGACGGGCAAACGAGGTGTCTACGGATAGGTGGCGACAAGACGCACCCAACGGCGTGAAAATAATACAGGGTGGTCTTACAAAAATTTTACAGGGGGCGCAAAAATGTGAATTTACTAACTATATTTAACTAAAACAATTCTATAAACTGATATTATTGCGTTGAAGACGACGGCGCTATACTTATATGGCCCTAATAAGTGATACTAACTGAAGAAAAAATTAAAATCGGACCAAAATTGACAGAGTTGAATTTTTTGTATGGAGATTTACTATGAATTTATTAAAACTACGTAAGAGGCTATAACTAAACTAAATGGGATTATTTGACAGCTTTATAGCGTAAATATGACGGAGACTAACGACAGGAAGCGAATGAGTGCCCAAAAGTGTGAGTGTGATGTTTTCTAATAGGTATTTTGAGTTACTTTATATGTGAACAGGGCTTCACCACTATACCTCGGTACTGCGAATTTCGAAAGGAAAACCGGCAAACTTTTGCGGTTCCCGGCGTCGTAGACGGGCAAACGAGGTGTCTACGGATAGGTGGCGACAAGACGCACCCAACGGCGTGAAAATAATACAGGGTGGTCTTACAAAAATTTTACAGGGGGCGCAAAAATGTGAATTTACTAACTATATTTAACTAAAACAATTCTATAAACTGATATTATTGCGTTGAAGACGACGGCGCTATACTTATATGGCCCTAATAAGTGATACTAACTGAAGAAAAAATTAAAATCGGACCAAAATTGACAGAGTTGAATTTTTTGTATGGAGATTTACTATGAATTTATTAAAACTACGTAAGAGGCTATAACTAAACTAAATGGGATTATTTGACAGCTTTATAGCGTAAATATGACGGAGACTAACGACAGGAAGCGAATGAGTGCCCAAAAGTGTGAGTGTGATGTTTTCTAATAGGTATTTTGAGTTACTTTATATGTGAACAGGGCTTCACCACTATACCTCGGTACTGCGAATTTCGAAAGGAAAACCGGCAAACTTTTGCGGTTCCCGGCGTCGTAGACGGGCAAACGAGGTGTCTACGGATAGGTGGCGACAAGACGCACCCAACGGCGTGAAAATAATACAGGGTGGTCTTACAAAAATTTTACAGGGGGCGCAAAAATGTGAATTTACTAACTATATTTAACTAAAACAATTCTATAAACTGATATTATTGCGTTGAAGACGACGGCGCTATACTTATATGGCCCTAATAAGTGATACTAACTGAAGAAAAAATTAAAATCGGACCAAAATTGACAGAGTTGAATTTTTTGTATGGAGATTTACTATGAATTTATTAAAACTACGTAAGAGGCTATAACTAAACTAAATGGGATTATTTGACAGCTTTATAGCGTAAATATGACGGAGACTAACGACAGGAAGCGAATGAGTGCCCAAAAGTGTGAGTGTGATGTTTTCTAATAGGTATTTTGAGTTACTTTATATGTGAACAGGGCTTCACCACTATACCTCGGTACTGCGAATTTCGAAAGGAAAACCGGCAAACTTTTGCGGTTCCCGGCGTCGTAGACGGGCAAACGAGGTGTCTACGGATAGGTGGCGACAAGACGCACCCAACGGCGTGAAAATAATACAGGGTGGTCTTACAAAAATTTTACAGGGGGCGCAAAAATGTGAATTTACTAACTATATTTAACTAAAACAATTCTATAAACTGATATTATTGCGTTGAAGACGACGGCGCTATACTTATATGGCCCTAATAAGTGATACTAACTGAAGAAAAAATTAAAATCGGACCAAAATTGACAGAGTTGAATTTTTTGTATGGAGATTTACTATGAATTTATTAAAACTACGTAAGAGGCTATAACTAAACTAAATGGGATTATTTGACAGCTTTATAGCGTAAATATGACGGAGACTAACGACAGGAAGCGAATGAGTGCCCAAAAGTGTGAGTGTGATGTTTTCTAATAGGTATTTTGAGTTACTTTATATGTGAACAGGGCTTCACCACTATACCTCGGTACTGCGAATTTCGAAAGGAAAACCGGCAAACTTTTGCGGTTCCCGGCGTCGTAGACGGGCAAACGAGGTGTCTACGGATAGGTGGCGACAAGACGCACCCAACGGCGTGAAAATAATACAGGGTGGTCTTACAAAAATTTTACAGGGGGCGCAAAAATGTGAATTTACTAACTATATTTAACTAAAACAATTCTATAAACTGATATTATTGCGTTGAAGACGACGGCGCTATACTTATATGGCCCTAATAAGTGATACTAACTGAAGAAAAAATTAAAATCGGACCAAAATTGACAGAGTTGAATTTTTTGTATGGAGATTTACTATGAATTTATTAAAACTACGTAAGAGGCTATAACTAAACTAAATGGGATTATTTGACAGCTTTATAGCGTAAATATGACGGAGACTAACGACAGGAAGCGAATGAGTGCCCAAAAGTGTGAGTGTGATGTTTTCTAATAGGTATTTTGAGTTACTTTTTATGTGAACAGGGCTTCACCACTATACCTCGGTACTGCGAATTTCGAAAGGAAAACCGGCAAACTTTTGCGGTTCCCGGCGTCGTAGACGGGCAAACGAGGTGTCTACGGATAGGTGGCGACAAGACGCACCCAACGGCGTGAAAATAATACAGGGTGGTCTTACAAAAATTTTACAGGGGGCGCAAAAATGTGAATTTACTAACTATATTTAACTAAAACAATTCTATAAACTGATATTATTGCGTTGAAGACGACGGCGCTATACTTATATGGCCCTAATAAGTGATACTAACTGAAGAAAAAATTAAAATCGGACCAAAATTGACAGAGTTGAATTTTTTGTATGGAGATTTACTATGAATTTATTAAAACTACGTAAGAGGCTATAACTAAACTAAATGGGATTATTTGACAGCTTTATAGCGTAAATATGACGGAGACTAACGACAGGAAGCGAATGAGTGCCCAAAAGTGTGAGTGTGATGTTTTCTAATAGGTATTTTGAGTTACTTTATATGTGAACAGGGCTTCACCACTATACCTCGGTACTGCGAATTTCGAAAGGAAAACCGGCAAACTTTTGCGGTTCCCGGCGTCGTAGACGGGCAAACGAGGTGTCTACGGATAGGTGGCGACAAGACGCACCCAACGGCGTGAAAATAATACAGGGTGGTCTTACAAAAAATTTTACAGGGGGCGCAAAAATGTGAATTTACTAACTATATTTAACTAAAACAATTCTATAAACTGATATTATTGCGTTGAAGACGACGGCGCTATACTTATATGGCCCTAATAAGTGATACTAACTGAAGAAAAAATTAAAATCGGACCAAAATTGACAGAGTTGAATTTTTTGTATGGAGATTTACTATGAATTTATTAAAACTACGTAAGAGGCTATAACTAAACTAAATGGGATTATTTGACAGCTTTATAGCGTAAATATGACGGAGACTAACGACAGGAAGCGAATGAGTGCCCAAAAGTGTGAGTGTGATGTTTTCTAATAGGTATTTTGAGTTACTTTATATGTGAACAGGGCTTCACCACTATACCTCGGTACTGCGAATTTCGAAAGGAAAACCGGCAAACTTTTGCGGTTCCCGGCGTCGTAGACGGGCAAACGAGGTGTCTACGGATAGGTGGCGACAAGACGCACCCAACGGCGTGAAAATAATACAGGGTGGTCTTACAAAAATTTTACAGGGGGCGCAAAAATGTGAATTTACTAACTATATTTAACTAAAACAATTCTATAAACTGATATTATTGCGTTGAAGACGACGGCGCTATACTTATATGGCCCTAATAAGTGATACTAACTGAAGAAAAAATTAAAATCGGACCAAAATTGACAGAGTTGAATTTTTTGTATGGAGATTTACTATGAATTTATTAAAACTACGTAAGAGGCTATAACTAAACTAAATGGGATTATTTGACAGCTTTATAGCGTAAATATGACGGAGACTAACGACAGGAAGCGAATGAGTGCCCAAAAGTGTGAGTGTGATGTTTTCTAATAGGTATTTTGAGTTACTTTATATGTGAACAGGGCTTCACCACTATACCTCGGTACTGCGAATTTCGAAAGGAAAACCGGCAAACTTTTGCGGTTCCCGGCGTCGTAGACGGGCAAACGAGGTGTCTACGGATAGGTGGCGACAAGACGCACCCAACGGCGTGAAAATAATACAGGGTGGTCTTACAAAAATTTTACAGGGGGCGCAAAAATGTGAATTTACTAACTATATTTAACTAAAACAATTCTATAAACTGATATTATTGCGTTGAAGACGACGGCGCTATACTTATATGGCCCTAATAAGTGATACTAACTGAAGAAAAAATTAAAATCGGACCAAAATTGACAGAGTTGAATTTTTTGTATGGAGATTTACTATGAATTTATTAAAACTACGTAAGAGGCTATAACTAAACTAAATGGGATTATTTGACAGCTTTATAGCGTAAATATGACGGAGACTAACGACAGGAAGCGAATGAGTGCCCAAAAGTGTGAGTGTGATGTTTTCTAATAGGTATTTTGAGTTACTTTATATGTGAACAGGGCTTCACCACTATACCTCGGTACTGCGAATTTCGAAAGGAAAACCGGCAAACTTTTGCGGTTCCCGGCGTCGTAGACGGGCAAACGAGGTGTCTACGGATAGGTGGCGACAAGACGCACCCAACGGCGTGAAAATAATACAGGGTGGTCTTACAAAAAATTTTACAGGGGGCGCAAAAATGTGAATTTACTAACTATATTTAACTAAAACAATTCTATAAACTGATATTATTGCGTTGAAGACGACGGCGCTATACTTATATGGCCCTAATAAGTGATACTAACTGAAGAAAAAATTAAAATCGGACCAAAATTGACAGAGTTGAATTTTTTGTATGGAGATTTACTATGAATTTATTAAAACTACGTAAGAGGCTATAACTAAACTAAATGGGATTATTTGACAGCTTTATAGCGTAAATATGACGGAGACTAACGACAGGAAGCGAATGAGTGCCCAAAAGTGTGAGTGTGATGTTTTCTAATAGGTATTTTGAGTTACTTTATATGTGAACAGGGCTTCACCACTATACCTCGGTACTGCGAATTTCGAAAGGAAAACCGGCAAACTTTTGCGGTTCCCGGCGTCGTAGACGGGCAAACGAGGTGTCTACGGATAGGTGGCGACAAGACGCACCCAACGGCGTGAAAATAATACAGGGTGGTCTTACAAAAAATTTTACAGGGGGCGCAAAAATGTGAATTTACTAACTATATTTAACTAAAACAATTCTATAAACTGATATTATTGCGTTGAAGACGACGGCGCTATACTTATATGGCCCTAATAAGTGATACTAACTGAAGAAAAAATTAAAATCGGACCAAAATTGACAGAGTTGAATTTTTTGTATGGAGATTTACTATGAATTTATTAAAACTACGTAAGAGGCTATAACTAAACTAAATGGGATTATTTGACAGCTTTATAGCGTAAATATGACGGAGACTAACGACAGGAAGCGAATGAGTGCCCAAAAGTGTGAGTGTGATGTTTTCTAATAGGTATTTTGAGTTACTTTATATGTGAACAGGGCTTCACCACTATACCTCGGTACTGCGAATTTCGAAAGGAAAACCGGCAAACTTTTGCGGTTCCCGGCGTCGTAGACGGGCAAACGAGGTGTCTACGGATAGGTGGCGACAAGACGCACCCAACGGCGTGAAAATAATACAGGGTGGTCTTACAAAAAATTTTACAGGGGGCGCAAAAATGTGAATTTACTAACTATATTTAACTAAAACAATTCTATAAACTGATATTATTGCGTTGAAGACGACGGCGCTATACTTATATGGCCCTAATAAGTGATACTAACTGAAGAAAAAATTAAAATCGGACCAAAATTGACAGAGTTGAATTTTTTGTATGGAGATTTACTATGAATTTATTAAAACTACGTAAGAGGCTATAACTAAACTAAATGGGATTATTTGACAGCTTTATAGCGTAAATATGACGGAGACTAACGACAGGAAGCGAATGAGTGCCCAAAAGTGTGAGTGTGATGTTTTCTAATAGGTATTTTGAGTTACTTTATATGTGAACAGGGCTTCACCACTATACCTCGGTACTGCGAATTTCGAAAGGAAAACCGGCAAACTTTTGCGGTTCCCGGCGTCGTAGACGGGCAAACGAGGTGTCTACGGATAGGTGGCGACAAGACGCACCCAACGGCGTGAAAATAATACAGGGTGGTCTTACAAAAAATTTTACAGGGGGCGCAAAAATGTGAATTTACTAACTATATTTAACTAAAACAATTCTATAAACTGATATTATTGCGTTGAAGACGACGGCGCTATACTTATATGGCCCTAATAAGTGATACTAACTGAAGAAAAAATTAAAATCGGACCAAAATTGACAGAGTTGAATTTTTTGTATGGAGATTTACTATGAATTTATTAAAACTACGTAAGAGGCTATAACTAAACTAAATGGGATTATTTGACAGCTTTATAGCGTAAATATGACGGAGACTAACGACAGGAAGCGAATGAGTGCCCAAAAGTGTGAGTGTGATGTTTTCTAATAGGTATTTTGAGTTACTTTATATGTGAACAGGGCTTCACCACTATACCTCGGTACTGCGAATTTCGAAAGGAAAACCGGCAAACTTTTGCGGTTCCCGGCGTCGTAGACGGGCAAACGAGGTGTCTACGGATAGGTGGCGACAAGACGCACCCAACGGCGTGAAAATAATACAGGGTGGTCTTACAAAAAATTTTACAGGGGGCGCAAAAATGTGAATTTACTAACTATATTTAACTAAAACAATTCTATAAACTGATATTATTGCGTTGAAGACGACGGCGCTATACTTATATGGCCCTAATAAGTGATACTAACTGAAGAAAAAATTAAAATCGGACCAAAATTGACAGAGTTGAATTTTTTGTATGGAGATTTACTATGAATTTATTAAAACTACGTAAGAGGCTATAACTAAACTAAATGGGATTATTTGACAGCTTTATAGCGTAAATATGACGGAGACTAACGACAGGAAGCGAATGAGTGCCCAAAAGTGTGAGTGTGATGTTTTCTAATAGGTATTTTGAGTTACTTTATATGTGAACAGGGCTTCACCACTATACCTCGGTACTGCGAATTTCGAAAGGAAAACCGGCAAACTTTTGCGGTTCCCGGCGTCGTAGACGGGCAAACGAGGTGTCTACGGATAGGTGGCGACAAGACGCACCCAACGGCGTGAAAATAATACAGGGTGGTCTTACAAAAAATTTTACAGGGGGCGCAAAAATGTGAATTTACTAACTATATTTAACTAAAACAATTCTATAAACTGATATTATTGCGTTGAAGACGACGGCGCTATACTTATATGGCCCTAATAAGTGATACTAACTGAAGAAAAAATTAAAATCGGACCAAAATTGACAGAGTTGAATTTTTTGTATGGAGATTTACTATGAATTTATTAAAACTACGTAAGAGGCTATAACTAAACTAAATGGGATTATTTGACAGCTTTATAGCGTAAATATGACGGAGACTAACGACAGGAAGCGAATGAGTGCCCAAAAGTGTGAGTGTGATGTTTTCTAATAGGTATTTTGAGTTACTTTATATGTGAACAGGGCTTCACCACTATACCTCGGTACTGCGAATTTCGAAAGGAAAACCGGCAAACTTTTGCGGTTCCCGGCGTCGTAGACGGGCAAACGAGGTGTCTACGGATAGGTGGCGACAAGACGCACCCAACGGCGTGAAAATAATACAGGGTGGTCTTACAAAAAATTTTACAGGGGGCGCAAAAATGTGAATTTACTAACTATATTTAACTAAAACAATTCTATAAACTGATATTATTGCGTTGAAGACGACGGCGCTATACTTATATGGCCCTAATAAGTGATACTAACTGAAGAAAAAATTAAAATCGGACCAAAATTGACAGAGTTGAATTTTTTGTATGGAGATTTACTATGAATTTATTAAAACTACGTAAGAGGCTATAACTAAACTAAATGGGATTATTTGACAGCTTTATAGCGTAAATATGACGGAGACTAACGACAGGAAGCGAATGAGTGCCCAAAAGTGTGAGTGTGATGTTTTCTAATAGGTATTTTGAGTTACTTTATATGTGAACAGGGCTTCACCACTATACCTCGGTACTGCGAATTTCGAAAGGAAAACCGGCAAACTTTTGCGGTTCCCGGCGTCGTAGACGGGCAAACGAGGTGTCTACGGATAGGTGGCGACAAGACGCACCCAACGGCGTGAAAATAATACAGGGTGGTCTTACAAAAAATTTTACAGGGGGCGCAAAAATGTGAATTTACTAACTATATTTAACTAAAACAATTCTATAAACTGATATTATTGCGTTGAAGACGACGGCGCTATACTTATATGGCCCTAATAAGTGATACTAACTGAAGAAAAAATTAAAATCGGACCAAAATTGACAGAGTTGAATTTTTTGTATGGAGATTTACTATGAATTTATTAAAACTACGTAAGAGGCTATAACTAAACTAAATGGGATTATTTGACAGCTTTATAGCGTAAATATGACGGAGACTAACGACAGGAAGCGAATGAGTGCCCAAAAGTGTGAGTGTGATGTTTTCTAATAGGTATTTTGAGTTACTTTATATGTGAACAGGGCTTCACCACTATACCTCGGTACTGCGAATTTCGAAAGGAAAACCGGCAAACTTTTGCGGTTCCCGGCGTCGTAGACGGGCAAACGAGGTGTCTACGGATAGGTGGCGACAAGACGCACCCAACGGCGTGAAAATAATACAGGGTGGTCTTACAAAAAATTTTACAGGGGGCGCAAAAATGTGAATTTACTAACTATATTTAACTAAAACAATTCTATAAACTGATATTATTGCGTTGAAGACGACGGCGCTATACTTATATGGCCCTAATAAGTGATACTAACTGAAGAAAAAATTAAAATCGGACCAAAATTGACAGAGTTGAATTTTTTGTATGGAGATTTACTATGAATTTATTAAAACTACGTAAGAGGCTATAACTAAACTAAATGGGATTATTTGACAGCTTTATAGCGTAAATATGACGGAGACTAACGACAGGAAGCGAATGAGTGCCCAAAAGTGTGAGTGTGATGTTTTCTAATAGGTATTTTGAGTTACTTTATATGTGAACAGGGCTTCACCACTATACCTCGGTACTGCGAATTTCGAAAGGAAAACCGGCAAACTTTTGCGGTTCCCGGCGTCGTAGACGGGCAAACGAGGTGTCTACGGATAGGTGGCGACAAGACGCACCCAACGGCGTGAAAATAATACAGGGTGGTCTTACAAAAAATTTTACAGGGGGCGCAAAAATGTGAATTTACTAACTATATTTAACTAAAACAATTCTATAAACTGATATTATTGCGTTGAAGACGACGGCGCTATACTTATATGGCCCTAATAAGTGATACTAACTGAAGAAAAAATTAAAATCGGACCAAAATTGACAGAGTTGAATTTTTTGTATGGAGATTTACTATGAATTTATTAAAACTACGTAAGAGGCTATAACTAAACTAAATGGGATTATTTGACAGCTTTATAGCGTAAATATGACGGAGACTAACGACAGGAAGCGAATGAGTGCCCAAAAGTGTGAGTGTGATGTTTTCTAATAGGTATTTTGAGTTACTTTATATGTGAACAGGGCTTCACCACTATACCTCGGTACTGCGAATTTCGAAAGGAAAACCGGCAAACTTTTGCGGTTCCCGGCGTCGTAGACGGGCAAACGAGGTGTCTACGGATAGGTGGCGACAAGACGCACCCAACGGCGTGAAAATAATACAGGGTGGTCTTACAAAAAATTTTACAGGGGGCGCAAAAATGTGAATTTACTAACTATATTTAACTAAAACAATTCTATAAACTGATATTATTGCGTTGAAGACGACGGCGCTATACTTATATGGCCCTAATAAGTGATACTAACTGAAGAAAAAATTAAAATCGGACCAAAATTGACAGAGTTGAATTTTTTGTATGGAGATTTACTATGAATTTATTAAAACTACGTAAGAGGCTATAACTAAACTAAATGGGATTATTTGACAGCTTTATAGCGTAAATATGACGGAGACTAACGACAGGAAGCGAATGAGTGCCCAAAAGTGTGAGTGTGATGTTTTCTAATAGGTATTTTGAGTTACTTTATATGTGAACAGGGCTTCACCACTATACCTCGGTACTGCGAATTTCGAAAGGAAAACCGGCAAACTTTTGCGGTTCCCGGCGTCGTAGACGGGCAAACGAGGTGTCTACGGATAGGTGGCGACAAGACGCACCCAACGGCGTGAAAATAATACAGGGTGGTCTTACAAAAAATTTTACAGGGGGCGCAAAAATGTGAATTTACTAACTATATTTAACTAAAACAATTCTATAAACTGATATTATTGCGTTGAAGACGACGGCGCTATACTTATATGGCCCTAATAAGTGATACTAACTGAAGAAAAAATTAAAATCGGACCAAAATTGACAGAGTTGAATTTTTTGTATGGAGATTTACTATGAATTTATTAAAACTACGTAAGAGGCTATAACTAAACTAAATGGGATTATTTGACAGCTTTATAGCGTAAATATGACGGAGACTAACGACAGGAAGCGAATGAGTGCCCAAAAGTGTGAGTGTGATGTTTTCTAATAGGTATTTTGAGTTACTTTATATGTGAACAGGGCTTCACCACTATACCTCGGTACTGCGAATTTCGAAAGGAAAACCGGCAAACTTTTGCGGTTCCCGGCGTCGTAGACGGGCAAACGAGGTGTCTACGGATAGGTGGCGACAAGACGCACCCAACGGCGTGAAAATAATACAGGGTGGTCTTACAAAAAATTTTACAGGGGGCGCAAAAATGTGAATTTACTAACTATATTTAACTAAAACAATTCTATAAACTGATATTATTGCGTTGAAGACGACGGCGCTATACTTATATGGCCCTAATAAGTGATACTAACTGAAGAAAAAATTAAAATCGGACCAAAATTGACAGAGTTGAATTTTTTGTATGGAGATTTACTATGAATTTATTAAAACTACGTAAGAGGCTATAACTAAACTAAATGGGATTATTTGACAGCTTTATAGCGTAAATATGACGGAGACTAACGACAGGAAGCGAATGAGTGCCCAAAAGTGTGAGTGTGATGTTTTCTAATAGGTATTTTGAGTTACTTTATATGTGAACAGGGCTTCACCACTATACCTCGGTACTGCGAATTTCGAAAGGAAAACCGGCAAACTTTTGCGGTTCCCGGCGTCGTAGACGGGCAAACGAGGTGTCTACGGATAGGTGGCGACAAGACGCACCCAACGGCGTGAAAATAATACAGGGTGGTCTTACAAAAAATTTTACAGGGGGCGCAAAAATGTGAATTTACTAACTATATTTAACTAAAACAATTCTATAAACTGATATTATTGCGTTGAAGACGACGGCGCTATACTTATATGGCCCTAATAAGTGATACTAACTGAAGAAAAAATTAAAATCGGACCAAAATTGACAGAGTTGAATTTTTTGTATGGAGATTTACTATGAATTTATTAAAACTACGTAAGAGGCTATAACTAAACTAAATGGGATTATTTGACAGCTTTATAGCGTAAATATGACGGAGACTAACGACAGGAAGCGAATGAGTGCCCAAAAGTGTGAGTGTGATGTTTTCTAATAGGTATTTTGAGTTACTTTATATGTGAACAGGGCTTCACCACTATACCTCGGTACTGCGAATTTCGAAAGGAAAACCGGCAAACTTTTGCGGTTCCCGGCGTCGTAGACGGGCAAACGAGGTGTCTACGGATAGGTGGCGACAAGACGCACCCAACGGCGTGAAAATAATACAGGGTGGTCTTACAAAAAATTTTACAGGGGGCGCAAAAATGTGAATTTACTAACTATATTTAACTAAAACAATTCTATAAACTGATATTATTGCGTTGAAGACGACGGCGCTATACTTATATGGCCCTAATAAGTGATACTAACTGAAGAAAAAATTAAAATCGGACCAAAATTGACAGAGTTGAATTTTTTGTATGGAGATTTACTATGAATTTATTAAAACTACGTAAGAGGCTATAACTAAACTAAATGGGATTATTTGACAGCTTTATAGCGTAAATATGACGGAGACTAACGACAGGAAGCGAATGAGTGCCCAAAAGTGTGAGTGTGATGTTTTCTAATAGGTATTTTGAGTTACTTTATATGTGAACAGGGCTTCACCACTATACCTCGGTACTGCGAATTTCGAAAGGAAAACCGGCAAACTTTTGCGGTTCCCGGCGTCGTAGACGGGCAAACGAGGTGTCTACGGATAGGTGGCGACAAGACGCACCCAACGGCGTGAAAATAATACAGGGTGGTCTTACAAAAAATTTTACAGGGGGCGCAAAAATGTGAATTTACTAACTATATTTAACTAAAACAATTCTATAAACTGATATTATTGCGTTGAAGACGACGGCGCTATACTTATATGGCCCTAATAAGTGATACTAACTGAAGAAAAAATTAAAATCGGACCAAAATTGACAGAGTTGAATTTTTTGTATGGAGATTTACTATGAATTTATTAAAACTACGTAAGAGGCTATAACTAAACTAAATGGGTTTATTTGACAGCTTTATAGCGTAAATATGACGGAGACTAACGACAGGAAGCGAATGAGTGCCCAAAAGTGTGAGTGTGATGTTTTCTAATAGGTATTTTGAGTTACTTTATATGTGAACAGGGCTTCACCACTATACCTCGGTACTGCGAATTTCGAAAGGAAAACCGGCAAACTTTTGCGGTTCCCGGCGTCGTAGACGGGCAAACGAGGTGTCTACGGATAGGTGGCGACAAGACGCACCCAACGGCGTGAAAATAATACAGGGTGGTCTTACAAAAAATTTTACAGGGGGCGCAAAAATGTGAATTTACTAACTATATTTAACTAAAACAATTCTATAAACTGATATTATTGCGTTGAAGACGACGGCGCTATACTTATATGGCCCTAATAAGTGATACTAACTGAAGAAAAAATTAAAATCGGACCAAAATTGACAGAGTTGAATTTTTTGTATGGAGATTTACTATGAATTTATTAAAACTACGTAAGAGGCTATAACTAAACTAAATGGGATTATTTGACAGCTTTATAGCGTAAATATGACGGAGACTAACGACAGGAAGCGAATGAGTGCCCAAAAGTGTGAGTGTGATGTTTTCTAATAGGTATTTTGAGTTACTTTATATGTGAACAGGGCTTCACCACTATACCTCGGTACTGCGAATTTCGAAAGGAAAACCGGCAAACTTTTGCGGTTCCCGGCGTCGTAGACGGGCAAACGAGGTGTCTACGGATAGGTGGCGACAAGACGCACCCAACGGCGTGAAAATAATACAGGGTGGTCTTACAAAAAATTTTACAGGGGGCGCAAAAATGTGAATTTACTAACTATATTTAACTAAAACAATTCTATAAACTGATATTATTGCGTTGAAGACGACGGCGCTATACTTATATGGCCCTAATAAGTGATACTAACTGAAGAAAAAATTAAAATCGGACCAAAATTGACAGAGTTGAATTTTTTGTATGGAGATTTACTATGAATTTATTAAAACTACGTAAGAGGCTATAACTAAACTAAATGGGATTATTTGACAGCTTTATAGCGTAAATATGACGGAGACTAACGACAGGAAGCGAATGAGTGCCCAAAAGTGTGAGTGTGATGTTTTCTAATAGGTATTTTGAGTTACTTTATATGTGAACAGGGCTTCACCACTATACCTCGGTACTGCGAATTTCGAAAGGAAAACCGGCAAACTTTTGCGGTTCCCGGCGTCGTAGACGGGCAAACGAGGTGTCTACGGATAGGTGGCGACAAGACGCACCCAACGGCGTGAAAATAATACAGGGTGGTCTTACAAAAAATTTTACAGGGGGCGCAAAAATGTGAATTTACTAACTATATTTAACTAAAACAATTCTATAAACTGATATTATTGCGTTGAAGACGACGGCGCTATACTTATATGGCCCTAATAAGTGATACTAACTGAAGAAAAAATTAAAATCGGACCAAAATTGACAGAGTTGAATTTTTTGTATGGAGATTTACTATGAATTTATTAAAACTACGTAAGAGGCTATAACTAAACTAAATGGGATTATTTGACAGCTTTATAGCGTAAATATGACGGAGACTAACGACAGGAAGCGAATGAGTGCCCAAAAGTGTGAGTGTGATGTTTTCTAATAGGTATTTTGAGTTACTTTATATGTGAACAGGGCTTCACCACTATACCTCGGTACTGCGAATTTCGAAAGGAAAACCGGCAAACTTTTGCGGTTCCCGGCGTCGTAGACGGGCAAACGAGGTGTCTACGGATAGGTGGCGACAAGACGCACCCAACGGCGTGAAAATAATACAGGGTGGTCTTACAAAAAATTTTACAGGGGGCGCAAAAATGTGAATTTACTAACTATATTTAACTAAAACAATTCTATAAACTGATATTATTGCGTTGAAGACGACGGCGCTATACTTATATGGCCCTAATAAGTGATACTAACTGAAGAAAAAATTAAAATCGGACCAAAATTGACAGAGTTGAATTTTTTGTATGGAGATTTACTATGAATTTATTAAAACTACGTAAGAGGCTATAACTAAACTAAATGGGATTATTTGACAGCTTTATAGCGTAAATATGACGGAGACTAACGACAGGAAGCGAATGAGTGCCCAAAAGTGTGAGTGTGATGTTTTCTAATAGGTATTTTGAGTTACTTTATATGTGAACAGGGCTTCACCACTATACCTCGGTACTGCGAATTTCGAAAGGAAAACCGGCAAACTTTTGCGGTTCCCGGCGTCGTAGACGGGCAAACGAGGTGTCTACGGATAGGTGGCGACAAGACGCACCCAACGGCGTGAAAATAATACAGGGTGGTCTTACAAAAAATTTTACAGGGGGCGCAAAAATGTGAATTTACTAACTATATTTAACTAAAACAATTCTATAAACTGATATTATTGCGTTGAAGACGACGGCGCTATACTTATATGGCCCTAATAAGTGATACTAACTGAAGAAAAAATTAAAATCGGACCAAAATTGACAGAGTTGAATTTTTTGTATGGAGATTTACTATGAATTTATTAAAACTACGTAAGAGGCTATAACTAAACTAAATGGGATTATTTGACAGCTTTATAGCGTAAATATGACGGAGACTAACGACAGGAAGCGAATGAGTGCCCAAAAGTGTGAGTGTGATGTTTTCTAATAGGTATTTTGAGTTACTTTATATGTGAACAGGGCTTCACCACTATACCTCGGTACTGCGAATTTCGAAAGGAAAACCGGCAAACTTTTGCGGTTCCCGGCGTCGTAGACGGGCAAACGAGGTGTCTACGGATAGGTGGCGACAAGACGCACCCAACGGCGTGAAAATAATACAGGGTGGTCTTACAAAAAATTTTACAGGGGGCGCAAAAATGTGAATTTACTAACTATATTTAACTAAAACAATTCTATAAACTGATATTATTGCGTTGAAGACGACGGCGCTATACTTATATGGCCCTAATAAGTGATACTAACTGAAGAAAAAATTAAAATCGGACCAAAATTGACAGAGTTGAATTTTTTGTATGGAGATTTACTATGAATTTATTAAAACTACGTAAGAGGCTATAACTAAACTAAATGGGATTATTTGACAGCTTTATAGCGTAAATATGACGGAGACTAACGACAGGAAGCGAATGAGTGCCCAAAAGTGTGAGTGTGATGTTTTCTAATAGGTATTTTGAGTTACTTTATATGTGAACAGGGCTTCACCACTATACCTCGGTACTGCGAATTTCGAAAGGAAAACCGGCAAACTTTTGCGGTTCCCGGCGTCGTAGACGGGCAAACGAGGTGTCTACGGATAGGTGGCGACAAGACGCACCCAACGGCGTGAAAATAATACAGGGTGGTCTTACAAAAAATTTTACAGGGGGCGCAAAAATGTGAATTTACTAACTATATTTAACTAAAACAATTCTATAAACTGATATTATTGCGTTGAAGACGACGGCGCTATACTTATATGGCCCTAATAAGTGATACTAACTGAAGAAAAAATTAAAATCGGACCAAAATTGACAGAGTTGAATTTTTTGTATGGAGATTTACTATGAATTTATTAAAACTACGTAAGAGGCTATAACTAAACTAAATGGGATTATTTGACAGCTTTATAGCGTAAATATGACGGAGACTAACGACAGGAAGCGAATGAGTGCCCAAAAGTGTGAGTGTGATGTTTTCTAATAGGTATTTTGAGTTACTTTATATGTGAACAGGGCTTCACCACTATACCTCGGTACTGCGAATTTCGAAAGGAAAACCGGCAAACTTTTGCGGTTCCCGGCGTCGTAGACGGGCAAACGAGGTGTCTACGGATAGGTGGCGACAAGACGCACCCAACGGCGTGAAAATAATACAGGGTGGTCTTACAAAAAATTTTACAGGGGGCGCAAAAATGTGAATTTACTAACTATATTTAACTAAAACAATTCTATAAACTGATATTATTGCGTTGAAGACGACGGCGCTATACTTATATGGCCCTAATAAGTGATACTAACTGAAGAAAAAATTAAAATCGGACCAAAATTGACAGAGTTGAATTTTTTGTATGGAGATTTACTATGAATTTATTAAAACTACGTAAGAGGCTATAACTAAACTAAATGGGATTATTTGACAGCTTTATAGCGTAAATATGACGGAGACTAACGACAGGAAGCGAATGAGTGCCCAAAAGTGTGAGTGTGATGTTTTCTAATAGGTATTTTGAGTTACTTTATATGTGAACAGGGCTTCACCACTATACCTCGGTACTGCGAATTTCGAAAGGAAAACCGGCAAACTTTTGCGGTTCCCGGCGTCGTAGACGGGCAAACGAGGTGTCTACGGATAGGTGGCGACAAGACGCACCCAACGGCGTGAAAATAATACAGGGTGGTCTTACAAAAAATTTTACAGGGGGCGCAAAAATGTGAATTTACTAACTATATTTAACTAAAACAATTCTATAAACTGATATTATTGCGTTGAAGACGACGGCGCTATACTTATATGGCCCTAATAAGTGATACTAACTGAAGAAAAAATTAAAATCGGACCAAAATTGACAGAGTTGAATTTTTTGTATGGAGATTTACTATGAATTTATTAAAACTACGTAAGAGGCTATAACTAAACTAAATGGGATTATTTGACAGCTTTATAGCGTAAATATGACGGAGACTAACGACAGGAAGCGAATGAGTGCCCAAAAGTGTGAGTGTGATGTTTTCTAATAGGTATTTTGAGTTACTTTATATGTGAACAGGGCTTCACCACTATACCTCGGTACTGCGAATTTCGAAAGGAAAACCGGCAAACTTTTGCGGTTCCCGGCGTCGTAGACGGGCAAACGAGGTGTCTACGGATAGGTGGCGACAAGACGCACCCAACGGCGTGAAAATAATACAGGGTGGTCTTACAAAAAATTTTACAGGGGGCGCAAAAATGTGAATTTACTAACTATATTTAACTAAAACAATTCTATAAACTGATATTATTGCGTTGAAGACGACGGCGCTATACTTATATGGCCCTAATAAGTGATACTAACTGAAGAAAAAATTAAAATCGGACCAAAATTGACAGAGTTGAATTTTTTGTATGGAGATTTACTATGAATTTATTAAAACTACGTAAGAGGCTATAACTAAACTAAATGGGATTATTTGACAGCTTTATAGCGTAAATATGACGGAGACTAACGACAGGAAGCGAATGAGTGCCCAAAAGTGTGAGTGTGATGTTTTCTAATAGGTATTTTGAGTTACTTTATATGTGAACAGGGCTTCACCACTATACCTCGGTACTGCGAATTTCGAAAGGAAAACCGGCAAACTTTTGCGGTTCCCGGCGTCGTAGACGGGCAAACGAGGTGTCTACGGATAGGTGGCGACAAGACGCACCCAACGGCGTGAAAATAATACAGGGTGGTCTTACAAAAAATTTTACAGGGGGCGCAAAAATGTGAATTTACTAACTATATTTAACTAAAACAATTCTATAAACTGATATTATTGCGTTGAAGACGACGGCGCTATACTTATATGGCCCTAATAAGTGATACTAACTGAAGAAAAAATTAAAATCGGACCAAAATTGACAGAGTTGAATTTTTTGTATGGAGATTTACTATGAATTTATTAAAACTACGTAAGAGGCTATAACTAAACTAAATGGGATTATTTGACAGCTTTATAGCGTAAATATGACGGAGACTAACGACAGGAAGCGAATGAGTGCCCAAAAGTGTGAGTGTGATGTTTTCTAATAGGTATTTTGAGTTACTTTATATGTGAACAGGGCTTCACCACTATACCTCGGTACTGCGAATTTCGAAAGGAAAACCGGCAAACTTTTGCGGTTCCCGGCGTCGTAGACGGGCAAACGAGGTGTCTACGGATAGGTGGCGACAAGACGCACCCAACGGCGTGAAAATAATACAGGGTGGTCTTACAAAAAATTTTACAGGGGGCGCAAAAATGTGAATTTACTAACTATATTTAACTAAAACAATTCTATAAACTGATATTATTGCGTTGAAGACGACGGCGCTATACTTATATGGCCCTAATAAGTGATACTAACTGAAGAAAAAATTAAAATCGGACCAAAATTGACAGAGTTGAATTTTTTGTATGGAGATTTACTATGAATTTATTAAAACTACGTAAGAGGCTATAACTAAACTAAATGGGATTATTTGACAGCTTTATAGCGTAAATATGACGGAGACTAACGACAGGAAGCGAATGAGTGCCCAAAAGTGTGAGTGTGATGTTTTCTAATAGGTATTTTGAGTTACTTTATATGTGAACAGGGCTTCACCACTATACCTCGGTACTGCGAATTTCGAAAGGAAAACCGGCAAACTTTTGCGGTTCCCGGCGTCGTAGACGGGCAAACGAGGTGTCTACGGATAGGTGGCGACAAGACGCACCCAACGGCGTGAAAATAATACAGGGTGGTCTTACAAAAAATTTTACAGGGGGCGCAAAAATGTGAATTTACTAACTATATTTAACTAAAACAATTCTATAAACTGATATTATTGCGTTGAAGACGACGGCGCTATACTTATATGGCCCTAATAAGTGATACTAACTGAAGAAAAAATTAAAATCGGACCAAAATTGACAGAGTTGAATTTTTTGTATGGAGATTTACTATGAATTTATTAAAACTACGTAAGAGGCTATAACTAAACTAAATGGGATTATTTGACAGCTTTATAGCGTAAATATGACGGAGACTAACGACAGGAAGCGAATGAGTGCCCAAAAGTGTGAGTGTGATGTTTTCTAATAGGTATTTTGAGTTACTTTATATGTGAACAGGGCTTCACCACTATACCTCGGTACTGCGAATTTCGAAAGGAAAACCGGCAAACTTTTGCGGTTCCCGGCGTCGTAGACGGGCAAACGAGGTGTCTACGGATAGGTGGCGACAAGACGCACCCAACGGCGTGAAAATAATACAGGGTGGTCTTACAAAAAATTTTACAGGGGGCGCAAAAATGTGAATTTACTAACTATATTTAACTAAAACAATTCTATAAACTGATATTATTGCGTTGAAGACGACGGCGCTATACTTATATGGCCCTAATAAGTGATACTAACTGAAGAAAAAATTAAAATCGGACCAAAATTGACAGAGTTGAATTTTTTGTATGGAGATTTACTATGAATTTATTAAAACTACGTAAGAGGCTATAACTAAACTAAATGGGATTATTTGACAGCTTTATAGCGTAAATATGACGGAGACTAACGACAGGAAGCGAATGAGTGCCCAAAAGTGTGAGTGTGATGTTTTCTAATAGGTATTTTGAGTTGGTTAGGTTAGGTTAGGTTAGGTTAGGTTAGGTTAGGTTAGGTTAGGTTAGGTTAGGTTAGGTTAGGTTAGGTTAGGTTAGGTTAGGTTAGGTTAGGTTAGGTTAGGTTAGGTTAGGTTAGGTTAGGTTAGGTTAGGTTAGGTTAGGTTAGGTTAGGTTAGGTTAGGTTAGGTTAGGTTAGGTTAGGTTAGGTTAGGTTAGGTTTTTTTTTTTTTTTTTTTTAATGATAATATGGCGCTAATTTTATGTTAATTTAGGAGTATTGGTGTATTATAATGGTTCAAAATTTGTTATGTTGTAGTTAAAAGTGTATTTGTTATCATCCTGCGAATGGATACAGGAATCGACAAATAATTATTTAAGTGTTATTTAGGCGTTTTAGTCTACGGACTATTGTGTTTATTAGGCACAAGAATGTTTCTATGGGTTCTTCTTTTGTGATGATTTCACTGACGTTGTATGGGTTGACATTGAGATTTCTGCATGTCGTTTCATGGTTGTACCGGACATTGCCGAAAACAGGGCAGTGTCGCATCAGGTGTGTTATATCCTGTGTGCTGATGTCGTCGCAGGGGCAGTGTGGGTTATTGACTATTTTAAATCTATGCAGGTAGTGTTTGCAATAACTATGTCCGGTAAATATTTGTGTTGTCTCAAAAGATGCACCAGCGTGTTTTTGGAATTCCCGTATGTCCGAAATTTTAGGGAACCACTTTATGATTTCAGAATATGTTGTGTCGGTTTCGTACTCTTCTTGCCATTTGGCAAGAGTGCATTGCCGGATAGTGTATTTTGCATAGGAAATTGGGAATTCATTGTTGGTAGTTGCGGTCTTGAGTGTTGCCGCTGCTTTGGCTGCTTGGTCAGCGCATTCATTGCCCTCAATGCCACAGTGTGCTTTCACCCATGTGAATCTCACGCTCATTCCGCGGTTCTCCTTAAGGTGTTTGAGCACACTGTGGATCGAGGCGACTGTGGGATCTGGGTTGTTACGATCCTGTAGCGCTTTTAACGAGGATTGGCTGTCAGTCGCTATAGTAAGATCTTGTGTCCATCGTGAACCAGACATCCATTTGAGGCCGACATCGATTGCAGTGAGTTCGGCAACGAACACCGAGGATGTCCGGCCAAGCTTTCGTTTGTGGCATACTATTTTGCCATCTGGGAGATATATGACGGCAGCAGAGCCAACCTCTCCTCCGTCTAACTTGCTGCCATCAGTATACATAATTATTGGTGTATGATGTGTGATGCGGTCAATGTCCGTTTGAGTGAACGCCTCGTCATAATCTATGGTCACGCGTTCCGCCGGGTGTAGTTGGTCACATACCGGTACTTTTTGGCGTAAAACAATGTCGTCAGGTAGGTTGTCAAGAGTGCTGGTTGTTTTGACCTGATGTATTGCTCTAGCTTCATCGATCGCCAAATGCAACGGGGTGAACTGGGCAAGAGCTATTGCTGCCGCTGCTGATACTGTGCGAAAGGCCCTTATCGCTCTAATAGCGAATTGGCGTTGGAACGCCCTGAGTGCCTTTCGCACGCAGTAGTATTGAGTAGCGCCACCCCAAATACCAGCCGCATAAGTAATTATAGGTTGAATCACCTGGCGGTAGATGGTGGATATGTTTTCAGGGTGGGCTCCCCATGTTGGCCTGACAAACTGCGTTAATTTTTTAAAGATATTGGTCGCCTTTCCAATGATGTATCTACTGTGGCTGATAAATTTCAGTTTTGCGTCGATTATGACCCCTAGGAGTTTTATTTCGGGTTTAAATGGGATAAGTTGTTGGTCCATCAAAATTTTGATTTTGTTGGATGATGCGGTAAAGGCGATGGCTTGCGTTTTAGATGGGCCAAAAGTTAGTTTCGCCTCTTTGCCCCAATCGAGGATGATTTGGAGTGAATCGTTTGCGATTTGCTGGACTGCCTCGACCGAGGAAGCTTCAACGATGAGCAGCACGTCGTCTGCGAAGGCCTGTATGTGGGCGCCATGTGGTAACTCAGTTTCTAACAGATCGTCAAGGATTATGTTCCAGAACATGGGCCCACACACAGATCCCTGAATGCAGCCCTTCGTAGTTGTTTTTGTAGCTGTAGAATCCCCGAAATCGAGAACAGCAGTTCGACCCTCCAGGTAGCTTTTGGTAAGCTTGTATAAGTTTTTAGGGCATTCGGCCTTCCTCAATCTATTTAGGAGGAGAGGCCACCAAGCGTTGTCAAATGCCGCTTTGATGTCTAGCGACACTGCCACCACCTGACGGCCCGCTGCCTTTGCCTCTCTGACTTTTGTGACTGCTTCCTGCAGTGCATCGGTCGTGGATCGTTGCTCTTTGAATCCATACTGTCTTGGATGGTATCTTTGAGTGCGTTCAAGATGATATGAGATACGTTTCGATAGCAGTTTTTCGAGTACTTTTCCGAATACAGGGAGCAATCCGATTGGTCTAAATGCCGAAAGGTCGTTGGGATCAGGTTTGTTTGGCTTTGGCAAAATCTTGACGAACGCTCTCTTCCACACCGCCGGAAAGTGGTTGATAGCCAGACACCTGTTGAACAGGTCGGTCATTATTTCGGGTATTGTATCGAATACATGGAGGCAAATGTCTGAGGTGAGGTTGTCCAAACCGGGTGCCCGAGAGGGGTTCATGTATTTGAGACAATCCCGAACCTCGTCCTTGTGAAATGGAAGGTCGTCACAGGTGTCCGGAATTTCATTGTACTCAACACGTAGCTTTTGTTGTTGTAGGGTTATGTCAGCATCGTCATCGGGGTAAAAATGATCGAGGAGGGCCCTCGCCGTGGAAGAATGGCTATCTGTGAATCCAGTTCCAGCCCGCAAAGTTTGAGGTGGACGTCTTTTTGGGCCATCCTTGAGGAGGCGGTTGGTCAAACTCCACACGTTTTCTTTGCCTTGAGTTGAGCAGAAGTCTCGAAAGTTTGCCGTGGATGCTTTGGATAGCTCTTTTGCATAATTTTCTTTAAGGTCCTTGTGGGTTTTTACTGCTTCAGCGATAGGTCTACCGGACGCCTTAAGATCATGGATTCGGTGGTGAGCTTTAATGACATCCCTTTTTAAGGTCTCTAATTCGTTGTTCCACCACGGGTTAAATCCGGCCGCTGGGGGCTTCCGATTAAAAGTTTCCCGACAGGCCGCCTGCACATCCGCGGTCAAACTGTCAATGAATTGGTCGATCTCTTCGTTGTTTAGGTTGGCTGGAGAGCGGTTCAGCAGGTTGCTGTCCTGGAACTTATTATGCAGCGTTCCGTGAAATTCATCCCATTTGGCTCGATTGGTATTGAATTTAAAGGTAGTGCTAGATTTCTGTTTCGCCATTCGTTCAGTGCTAGAGATTGTAAATTCCGATGCATTGTGGTCTGAGCTCGGACATACCGCAAGGTTGACCCTCCAGTCCCGAATAAGGTGTATTAAGTTGTCAGAAACAAGGGTAACATCGAGGATCGAGGTGCACAGTTTGCCGAATCGGATGGCCTCAAAGGTAGGTACTGAGCCCTCGTTGCAAACATGAAGTGAGTGTGCTGCCGTGAGATCCATGATATCATTCCCCCGATTGTCGGTACATGATTCGCCCCACGCTGGGTGCTTGCCATTGATATCGCCTCCGATCACACGATAACTGCCAGTAGTATGCGTCAAAAAGCTTTCGATTACCGCTAAGGTGTTGTTAGTATCGGTGCCAGGTTCGATATATGTGGATGCTATATACATTTTTCTCTGGCCCAATGACAGCTGAACAACCGCGAAATTGGAGGTGGACCATTGTGTCATCCCCAATGCAAGGCCGAGTTTGTGTTTAATTATTATACAAGCCTTTACCGTTCCTGTGGTGTTGTATTGGAACACGTCGTATCCTGGATAGTTTTGTACGCTCTGCGAGCGGCCGATGTAGGGCTCTGAGATTAGTGCCATATCATGGTTACTTGCGTGAAAGAATTTCATAAATTCAGTCTGAGACACGTAGCAGCGTTGTAAGTTAGCCTGGATGATCTTAATTGCTTTCATTACCGAAGTCGATTGTTTCGTTTATCAGTTTTTGGGTGTTTATTATTCTATTGCACAATTTGTTGTTGGTTGCTGAGTGTTTTGTGTTGACGCTGCTACCCGTCTTCAGATTGAATTTTTCGCAGTTGATACATTTGAGTTTGTCCGGGTTGGTTTTCACCGGGCAGTTCGCAAGAGAGTGGGCTGTAGATGCGCAATGCGAACAGGGATAATATTCGGCTTGGCATTTATTGTTCGTGTGGCCGAACTGCAGACACTTATAACATTGTACGAACCGGGAGAAGTCCGCGGCTCGTACGCGCTGATGTTCCACGTTCACGCGTTCGGCCTCCACAAATTTTTTGCGAATACAGGGTTCCACCTCCAGCACGACATTATAGAGCTTGTCATTTCGGTTTTTCAAAGGGAAACAAAGTCGGAGATCTTTGATCGGTACCGAGTTCTGCTGTGCTATGATCGAGAGTACTTCTTCTTTCGCGATGTCCTTACTTATTCCTTTCAGGATCACCAGGGGCTTGCGCTTGCGGGCGTCCTCGGCTTGAATGCCGGGGACGGCGTTGACGCGCTTCATAGCCTCCGCGCAGTGTTCCTTCTTGTCGAAGTCGACTCGGACCACGTTGTTGCCCAGGGGCTTAACCTTGAGGGGCGCGAAGCAGGCATCACGAAAGGACACTTTATTTTTCCACTGCTCCAAAACATTAGGCCGGTCGGCGCCTGTTTCGGTGCTTTTGATGATGATTGATGGTGGGGATCGAGATGGAATCGAGACCTTTGGTGGTGGGGCCTTGGCAGCCTCGGCATATGATGACCTCGGTGGAGGCCTGGCGAGGGGAGAACTGATGTTCTTGAGCTCCTCTCTTATGCCTTTTCGAATAGCTGCCAAGATTCCCTCTTCGTCTACAGGTTTTGCATTAGCTGGGTTAGGGGGCATTTGGGTGATCGTCGGACCTTCCAGACAGTCACTAAATTCTAGTTTGGTTTCCAGGATCTTTGTGGCTCTTGTGATCTCATCCGCAGTCCTCTTGATCAAGCGTTTGGACGCGCTCGTGACGCTTTGCGGTTTCACACATTCTGCGAGGCTGTGGGTGAGTTTCTCGATGAGTAGCTTAAAGGAAGCAAAGTCCTGGACCTCCTCAGCATGACCACTGAGCTCAAGCTCCTCCTTTTGAGAAGCCTTGGGCATTTTACAAGTAATATGGGCTAAAATTTTTTAAAACGAATACCGCAAAGTATAGCGGAGAATGAGCGAATATTCTGTATTAAATTAAGAAAGCAGAAACTATTGTTGCCGGGCGCAGACGACGTGCCCAGTGGACTAACAAATATAAGACAAAAAGCAGATTTAAAATTAAAACACGGAATCTAAAGATATGAATTTTCAAAAATTTTGCTATCTCGATGATTACTAAATGCGAAATGTACTAAGTTAACGTAGTAAATGCGATAAGGGAGGGTGGGCGGGCAAACTTTTGCGGTTCCCGGCGTCGTAGACGGGCAAATGAGGTGTCTACGGATAGGTGGCAACGAGACGCACCCAACGGCGTAAGAAAAATACAGGGTGGTCGTACAAAAATTTTAAGATGGACGCGAAAAAGTGAATTTACTAACTATATTTAACAAAAATAAATTTATATACTGATACTAGTGCGTTGAAGACGACGGCGCTATACTTATATGGCCCTAATATGTGATACTAACTGAAGAAAAAATTAAAATCGGACCAAAATTGACAGAGTTGAATTTTTTGTATGGAAATTTACTTATTAATTTACTAAAACTACGTAGAAGGCTAAAACAAGACTAAATTAGATAATTTGACCGCTTTATAGCGTGGACGTGATAGAGACTAACGATAGGAAGCAAATGAAGGCCCAAGAGTGTAAGTGTGATGGTTCCAAGTAGGTTTTTTAAGTTGGTTAGGTTAGGTTAGGTTAGGTTAGGTTAGGTTAGGTTAGGTTAGGTTAGGTTAGGTTAGGTTAGGTTAGGTTAGGTTAGGTTAGGTTAGGTTAGGTTAGGTTAGGTTAGGTTAGGTTAGGTTTTTTTTTTTTTTTTTTGGTATTTCGGATCTTTTAGTGCACAGTTTAGGAGTGTCAGTGAATGGTTGACTGTTTTAGAGGGGTTTTATGGTAGTGCAAAGGGTATTTATCTTCTTCCTGCTACTGGATACAGGAATTGATAAATAGGACTTTAGGTATTATTGAATTGTTTTAGTCGATTGACTATTGTATTAATCAGGTGCTTAAAAGTCTCTATGGGTGCTTCTTTGGTGACGATTTCATTCATGTTGTAAGGGTTGATGTTTAGGTTATGACATGTCGTTTCGTGGTTAAGTCGGACATTGCCAAATGCAGGGCAATGTCGCATCAGATGAGTTATGTCTTGAACGCTGTTGTCGTCGCAGGGGCAGTACGGGTCGTCGATGATTTTGAATCTGTGTAGGTACTGTTTGCAGTAGCTATGTCCGGTAAAGATTTGGGTCATCTCAAATGACGTGCTGACGTGCTTTCGGAATTCATGGATTTCCGTTATTGTAGAGAACCATTTTGTGATTTCTGAATGTGCTGTCTCAGATTCATATTCCGCTTGCCAATTGGCGAGAGTTTGTTTCCGGATAGTATATTTGGCATATGAAATTGGAAATTCATTGCCGATAGTGGCAGTTTTTTGAGTGGCGGCAGCCTTGGCCGCCAAGTCTGCGCGTTCATTGCCCTCGATACCGCAGTGTGCTTTCACCCAGGTGAAACTCACGTCGATTGCGTGGTTCTGCCTCAGGACTTTTAGCATTCTGTGGATCGAAGCAACAGTTGGATCGGGATTATTGCGATCTTGTATCGCTTTTAGGGATGACTGGCTATCGGACGCCACGATAACATTGTGTCGCCACTTTGATTCAAGGATCCATTGAAGTCCGGTTTCAATTGCTGTTAATTCAGCTATAAAGACCGACGAAGTTCGTCCAAGTTTGCTTTTTAATACGGTGGTCTTGTTATTGGGGAGATAAATAACGGCAGCACAGCCGACCTCCCCGCTGTCCAGCTTGCTGCCGTCAGTGAACATTTTAATTGGAAAATCTTGTGCTCTTTTATTGACTTCGTCTTGTGTATAATCTTCGGTATATGTAATAGTGACACGCTGGGCCGGATGAAGTTGCTCCTTAACTGGGACCCTTGGTCGCAGTGTGATGTCATTTGGTATGTCATTCAGGATTCCGGTGGTTTTGACGTTTTGAATCTCACAGGCTTCATCAATCGCAAGGTGTAGAGGGACGAACTGTGCGAGGGCTATAGAGGCCGCCGCAGATACGGTGCGAAAGGCCCGGATTGCCCGAATGGCAAACTGGCGTTGAAACGCCCTAAGGGCTCTGCGCACACAATAAAATTTGGTCGCCCCTCCCCATATGCCAGCCGCGTAGGTGAACATCGGTTGAATCACTTGTTTGTATATAGTGCTTATATTTTCTGGATGCGCGCCCCACTTGGGTCGCACAAACAGTACCAATTTTTTGAAGATTTTTGATGCTTTTCCAATAATGTAGTTGCAGTGGCTTATAAATTTTAGTCTATTATCAAGCATGACCCCGAGAAGCTTAATTTCATTGGAGAAGGGAATGGTCGCATTGTTCATCACGATTTTAGCTTGATTCGATGAGGCCGTGAATGCAATGGCCTGTGTTTTGGCCGGCCCAAATGTTAGTTTAGACTCTTTTCCCCAGTCCAGAATAATTTGGAGCGCTTGATTGGTGATGGCCTCAATTTCGTCCGCCGTGGGTGCCTCAACTATGAGTAGCACATCGTCCGCAAAGGCCTGTATGTGGGCTCCATGTGGCAGTTGAGTCTCGAGTAATTCGTCCAAAATGATGTTCCAAAACATAGGCCCACATACAGAACCCTGTATGCAACCCTTTGTTGTGGTTTTCGAGGCAGTTGCGTTCCCATAGTCGAGTGTGGCAGTCCTTTCCTCGAGATAGCTTCTAGTAAGGTTGAAAAGATTCATTGGGCATTGTAGTTTCCGCAACCGGTGCAGGAGAAGCGGCCACCAAGCGTTGTCGAAGGCCGCTTTAATGTCTAGTGATACCGCTATGACCTGTCGACCCGCGGATTTGCCGTCGGTAATTCGTTTGACAGCAGCATGGAGAGCGTCGGTCGTGGAGACCTGTTCTTTAAACCCGTATTGACTGGGATGGTACTGTTGAGTGCATTCAAGGTGGTATGAAATGCGTTTGGACAGTAGCTTCTCCAGCAGTTTGCCAAAGACAGGTAGGAGCCCGATTGGTCTATATGCCGATAAGTCATTCGGGTCTGTCTTGTTGGGCTTGGGAATAATCTTTACGTAGGCCCTTTTCCAGGCAACCGGGAAATAATTGAGGGTGAGACACCTATTGAAAAGTGCGACCAATATATCCGGGATGGTATCAAACACGCGCAGACATATGTCGGATGTAAGATTGTCTATTCCAGGTGCGCGATTGGGGTTCATGAATTTAAGGTGGTCACGTAATTCATCCTTTTCAAACAACGCGTCGTCTTCTGTTTCGGGCAGCTCATTTAGCTGGTTGCGAAGTGAGCATTGCTTAAGGGTGGTGTCGATGTGATCCTCTGGGTAAAAATGGTCTAGAAGTGCCCTAGCAGTGGTGGAAGCATTATTGGTGAAATTCGCCCCAACCCTCAGGGTTTGTGGAGGTCGACGCTGTGGCCCGTCCTTAAGAAGGCGATTTGTCAGGCTCCACACATTCTCCTTGCCCTGGGTGGAGCAGAATTCGCGAAAATGCTCGGTAGATGCAGTTGCGAGCGCTTTGGAGTATTTTTCCTTAAGCTCTTTGTGTTTGCTTACAGCATCGGCGATAGGCCTGCCCGTGACCTTTAGGTCATGAATGCGATGATGTGCCTTGATAACTTCTTTTTTCCGGCTCTCGAGGTCGTCACTCCACCAAGGATTGAAGCCAGCCGCAGGGGACCTCCGATGAAAGGTTTCCCTGCAGGCTGCTTGGGTGTCTAGTGTCAGACGCTCAATAAAACCATCGATCTGTAAGCGGTCAAAGTTATTCGGTGTGCTGCTGTTAAGATGACTGTCTTGTAATTTGGCCAGGAGCGTGCAACTAAATTCCTCCCATTTCTCCTTGCACGCTTTGGACGTGTTGAATTTAAAGGTGGTTGTTGATTTAGCCTTCGGAAGTTTGTCTGTGCTAAGCAGTGTAAAGTCAACTGCATTGTGGTCAGAGCTAGGGCAGGCTGCTAAATTAACTCTCCATCCTTGGACCAAGTGAGCTAGATTGTCGGATACCATGGTGACGTCCACAATCGAAGAGCAGTGCTTTCCGTGTCTTATAGCCTCAAATGTTGGAGTCGATCCAATGTTACAGGTATAAAGGGCATGGGTTGCTGCCAGGTCTGTGATATCAGTGCCACGATTGTCTATGGACGACTCGCCCCAGTCAGGGTGCTTTCCGTTAAGGTCGCCGCCAATCACACGGTAGCTACCACTAGTGGTCGCGAGGAAGCTGTCTATGGCCTTGATTGTGTTGTTGGGGTCCTCATTAGGTTCAATGTAGGCTGACGCCACATAGAGCTTTCTTTGACCGAGTTCCATTTGAACTACCGCGAGATTGGAGGTAGACATTTGGGTCATACCGAGAGCAAGGCCGGATTTAGCCTTGACAATGATACATGCCTTAACTGTGCCAGTAGTGTTGAACTGAAAGGTGTCATAGCCGGGATAAGATTGGACGTTTCGAGAGCGCCCGATGTGTGCCAGTAGTGTTGAACTGAAAGGTGTCATAGCCGGGATAAGATTGGACGTTTCGAGAGCGCCCGATGTATGGCTCGGTGATAAGAGCCACATCATAATTGCTTACGCTAAAGTGTCGTAGAAATTCTGTTTGTGAGACGTAGCAACGCTGGAGGTTTGCTTGGGTGAATCTGATTAAGTTTTTACTGACCATAGTCAACAGTTTCTTCTAGGAGTTTTCGGGTATGGTTGATTCTAGAGCATAATTTGGAATTTGTAGCAGAGTGTTTTGTACCAGCGTTGCCTCCCGTCTTCTCATTAAAGCGTACACAGTTGATGCATTTCAGCATATCAGGATTATTTTTATTGGGACAATTTGCAAGGGAGTGTGCGGTTGAGGCGCAATGAGAGCACGGATAATATTCCGCTGTGCATTTGTTGTTGGTGTGCCCGAATTGGAGACATTTGTAGCACTGCACAAAACGGGAGAAGTCCGCGACGCGTACTCTCTGGTGTTCGAGATTGACGCGTTCAGCCTCGACGAATCTCCCCCGGATTGTGGGTGTCACCTCCAAAACGACATTGTATAGGCGCTCATTTCTATTTTTCAGGGCAAAGCAGAGCCGCATGTCTTCAGCGGGTACGGAGTTCTGTTGTGCAACTATGGCGATAACGTCTTCTTTATTGACATCCTTGCTGATACCCTTAAGGATGATAAGTGGCTTACGCTTCCTGGCATCCTCAGCGCGCATACCGGGGATGGCGTTAACGCGCTTTATAGCTTCGGCGCATTGCTCAGGCTTATCAAAATCAACACGGACGGTATTTTTGTTGAGTGGTTTGACTTTTAGGGGCGCAAAGGTTGTGTCCCTGAAGGATACCTTAGACTTCCACTCGCCGAGAACATTGATCTGGCTGTCGGTTTCAGAGCTCTTAATGATGATAGACGGGACTGAGCGTGTGGGAGGTGTGGCTTTTGGAGGTGGAGTTCTGGCAGTTTCGGCATACGATTTGCGCGGAAGAGCGGGAATGGACTTTAACTCCTCGCGTATGCCCTTGCGGATAGCTGCCAGGATGCCCTCCTCCAATGGTTTGCTTATAGCAGCGTCGTTAGGAGGTGGAGTGGCTGCCGCTGCTCCATCCAGGCAATCGCTGTATTCGATCTTAGTCTCTAAGACCTGCGTGGCTTTGAGGATCTCGTCAGCGGTTTTCTTAATGAGGCGCTTGTTAGCGCTCGTCACGCTTTGGGGCTTAACACACTCGGCTAGGCTGTGTGTCAGCTTTTCAATAAGGCTCTTGAAGGTGGCGAGGTCCTGAACATCTTCGGCACGACCAGCCAGCTCAACATCGTCTTTCTGGGACGGCTTGGGCATTTTGTATGTGTCGACCAAATCAGCCAAGACTTGATGGTAAATGCGGAATGGGTGGGTGGGCGGGCAAACTTTTGCGGTTCCCGGTGTCGTAGACGAGCAAATGAGGTGTCTACGGATAGGTATCAACAAGACGCACCCGACGGCGTAAGAATAATATAGGGTGGTCGTACAAAAATTTTAAAAGAGACGCTAAAATGTGAATTTACGAACTATATTTAACTAAAATAACTAAAATAAATTTACAAGATGCAATTAGTGCGTTTAAAACGACGGCGCTATACTTATATAGCCCGAATGTGTAATACTGGCAGAAGAAAAAATTTAAATCGGACTAAAATTGACAAAGTTGAATTTTTTGTATGGAAATTTACTATTAATTTGTTAAAACTACGTAAAAGGCTAAAAACAAAACTAAATGAGATATTTCGACCGCTTTAGAGCGTGGACGTGATGGAGACTAACGATACGAAGAGAATGAGTGCCCAAGAGTGCAAGTGTGATGGTTTCAAGTAGGTTTTTAAAGTTACTTTGTGTGTGAACAGAGCTTCACCACTATACCTCGGTATGGCGAATTTATAAGGGAAAACTGGCAAACTTTTGCGGTTCCCGGTGTCGTAGACGAGCAAATGAGGTGTCTACGGATAGGTATCAACAAGACGCACCCGACGGCGTAAGAATAATATAGGGTGGTCGTACAAAAATTTTAAAAGAGACGCTAAAATGTGAATTTACGAACTATATTTAACTAAAATAACTAAAATAAATTTACAAGATGCAATTAGTGCGTTTAAAACGACGGCGCTATACTTATATAGCCCGAATGTGTAATACTGGCAGAAGAAAAAATTTAAATCGGACTAAAATTGACAAAGTTGAATTTTTTGTATGGAAATTTACTATTAATTTGTTAAAACTACGTAAAAGGCTAAAAACAAAACTAAATGAGATATTTCGACCGCTTTAGAGCGTGGACGTGATGGAGACTAACGATACGAAGAGAATGAGTGCCCAAGAGTGCAAGTGTGATGGTTTCAAGTAGGTTTTTAAAGTTGGTTAGGTTAGGTTAGGTTAGGTTAGGTTAGGTTAGGTTAGGTTAGGTTAGGTTAGGTTAGGTTAGGTTAGGTTAGGTTAGGTTAGGTTAGGTTAGGTTAGGTTAGGTTAGGTTAGGTTAGGTTAGGTTAGGTTAGGTTAGGTTAGGTTAGGTTAGGTTAGGTTAGGTTAGGTTAGGTTAGGTTAGGTTAGGTTAGGTTAGGTTAGGTTAGGTTAGGTTAGGTTAGGTTAGGTTAGGTTAGGTTAGGTTAGGTTAGGTTAGGTTAGGTTAGGTTAGGTTAGGTTAGGTTAGGTTAGGTTAGGTTAGGTTAGGTTAGGTTAGGTTAGGTTAGGTTAGGTTAGGTTAGGTTAGGTTAGGTTAGGTTAGGTTAGGTTAGGTTAGGTTAGGTTAGGTTAGGTTAGGTTAGGTTAGGTTAGGTTAGGTTAGGTTAGGTTAGGTTAGGTTAGGTTAGGTTAGGTTAGGTTAGGTTAGGTTAGGTTAGGTTAGGTTAGGTTAGGTTAGGTTAGGTTAGGTTAGGTTAGGTTAGGTTAGGTTAGGTTAGGTTAGGTTAGGTTAGGTTAGGTTAGGTTAGGTTAGGTTAGGTTAGGTTAGGTTAGGTTAGGTTAGGTTAGGTTAGGTTAGGTTAGGTTAGGTTAGGTTAGGTTAGGTTAGGTTAGGTTAGGTTAGGTTAGGTTAGGTTAGGTTAGGTTAGGTTAGGTTAGGTTAGGTTAGGTTAGGTTAGGTTAGGTTAGGTTAGGTTAGGTTAGGTTAGGTTAGGTTAGGTTAGGTTAGGTTAGGTTAGGTTAGGTTAGGTTAGGTTAGGTTAGGTTAGGTTAGGTTAGGTTAGGTTAGGTTAGGTTAGGTTAGGTTAGGTTAGGTTAGGTTAGGTTAGGTTAGGTTAGGTTAGGTTAGGTTAGGTTAGGTTAGGTTAGGTTAGGTTAGGTTAGGTTAGGTTAGGTTAGGTTAGGTTAGGTTAGGTTAGGTTAGGTTAGGTTAGGTTAGGTTAGGTTAGGTTAGGTTAGGTTAGGTTAGGTTAGGTTAGGTTAGGTTAGGTTAGGTTAGGTTAGGTTAGGTTAGGTTAGGTTAGGTTAGGTTAGGTTAGGTTAGGTTAGGTTAGGTTAGGTTAGGTTAGGTTAGGTTAGGTTAGGTTAGGTTAGGTTAGGTTAGGTTAGGTTAGGTTAGGTTAGGTTAGGTTAGGTTAGGTTAGGTTAGGTTAGGTTAGGTTAGGTTAGGTTAGGTTAGGTTAGGTTAGGTTAGGTTAGGTTAGGTTAGGTTAGGTTAGGTTAGGTTAGGTTAGGTTAGGTTAGGTTAGGTTAGGTTAGGTTAGGTTAGGTTAGGTTAGGTTAGGTTAGGTTAGGTTAGGTTAGGTTAGGTTAGGTTAGGTTAGGTTAGGTTAGGTTAGGTTAGGTTAGGTTAGGTTAGGTTAGGTTAGGTTAGGTTAGGTTAGGTTAGGTTAGGTTAGGTTAGGTTAGGTTAGGTTAGGTTAGGTTAGGTTAGGTTAGGTTAGGTTAGGTTAGGTTAGGTTAGGTTAGGTTAGGTTAGGTTAGGTTAGGTTAGGTTAGGTTAGGTTAGGTTAGGTTAGGTTAGGTTAGGTTAGGTTAGGTTAGGTTAGGTTAGGTTAGGTTAGGTTAGGTTAGGTTAGGTTAGGTTAGGTTAGGTTAGGTTAGGTTAGGTTAGGTTAGGTTAGGTTAGGTTAGGTTAGGTTAGGTTAGGTTAGGTTAGGTTAGGTTAGGTTAGGTTAGGTTAGGTTAGGTTAGGTTAGGTTAGGTTAGGTTAGGTTAGGTTAGGTTAGGTTAGGTTAGGTTAGGTTAGGTTAGGTTAGGTTAGGTTAGGTTAGGTTAGGTTAGGTTAGGTTAGGTTAGGTTAGGTTAGGTTAGGTTAGGTTAGGTTAGGTTAGGTTAGGTTAGGTTAGGTTAGGTTAGGTTAGGTTAGGTTAGGTTAGGTTAGGTTAGGTTAGGTTAGGTTAGGTTAGGTTAGGTTAGGTTAGGTTAGGTTAGGTTAGGTTAGGTTAGGTTAGGTTAGGTTAGGTTAGGTTAGGTTAGGTTAGGTTAGGTTAGGTTAGGTTAGGTTAGGTTAGGTTAGGTTAGGTTAGGTTAGGTTAGGTTAGGTTAGGTTAGGTTAGGTTAGGTTAGGTTAGGTTAGGTTAGGTTAGGTTAGGTTAGGTTAGGTTAGGTTAGGTTAGGTTAGGTTAGGTTAGGTTAGGTTAGGTTAGGTTAGGTTAGGTTAGGTTAGGTTAGGTTAGGTTAGGTTAGGTTAGGTTAGGTTAGGTTAGGTTAGGTTAGGTTAGGTTAGGTTAGGTTAGGTTAGG
>CAUYWZ010000004.1:75000-85000 GCA_963576865.1 Anania hortulata
TTGCTCTGCGGCCCTTAAGTCCAGCGGAATAGTCCTCGCCAGCAGTGCCGCAGATGTCAGAGAGGTAGTAGAGTGCGCTTTAGACAGTTGTATCCCAAAAATCCTGGTAAGTCGGTCCAATCGTGTGCGGGCGTATACCTTATTGGCGATCGGGGCCCATGCACTGGCTGCGTATAGGACGGTGGGCTCGATGACGGATATATATAAAGTCCGCAGGATCTCGGGATTCAAGCCCCACTGGGCTCGCGCTGCTCTACTAATGGCCCTGTAAAGGCCTATAGCCTTGGCTGTCACCTCTTCTAGGTGGTCCTTAAAACTCAGGTGGCGATCGATGGTTAAACCAAGAAGCCGTACAGTGTCCGCGAGCTTCAACTGGGTACCCAGGAGCTCAAAGCGGGGCAGTTCGTACTTCAGCTTCTTGGTTATCAACATTGCCTGGGTCTTGGCGGGGGCGAATCGCATCTTATTTCGGCGGCCCCACTCTGCCACCGACTCCAGGGCTTTGTTGATCTTTCTCTCTAGGGCACCGGCATCCCGGGCTGCGGCGACGATCACTATGTCGTCAGCGAATGCCTGAACGTGCGCTTCAAGACTCTCCGCCTCCCTAAGGAGGGGGTCTAACTGCACGTTCCAAAGTAAAGGTCCGCCGATCGACCCCTGGACGCAGCCCTTCGTGGTGGTCTTCTGGACCTTCTGCCCAAGGTATCGGACCGTTACCGTCCTGTCCTGTAGGTAGTTCGAGAGCACCTTCATGGTCTGGGCATCTACCCCCATGTCCAGGAGCTCTCGAAGGACAGCCGGCCACCATGCATTATCGAAGGCTCCTTCGATATCCAGGGACACCAGTGCTACCATCTTTTTATCCGCAATTCCGCCCCTCACCATCTCCATGACGTCGTAAAGCGCGTCCTCGGTGCTTCGCTGTGGAACGAAACCATACTGACGCGGACTCAGCTTTCGCTGGCTCAACAGGTTCCACGACAGTCTGGTGACTATGAGCTTCTCATACACCTTCCCGAGTATCGGAAGCAAGCCGATCGGCCGGTAGGCCTTGGGGACTGAGTAGTCTGTCTTCCCAGGCCTCGGGATAATCTTGATCATTGCCTGCTTCCAACACTCGGGAAAGCAGCCCAACTGTCGACACCGGTTGTACAACGTCAGGAGTACCGAGTTGGCTCGATAAGCCGCCGCGCAGATATCTGCCGTTAGGCCATCTGCGCCAGGGGCTTTTTTCGGGCTCATGCCTGCGAATACAGTGGCCAACTCGTAGTCGGTGAAGGGCGGCTCGGCATTCTCCCTCGTGTCACCGAGGGCTGCCAGTTTGCGCGCCACCTCCTCTCTGACCTTTTTGTGGTACTCGGCATCCTTCTCTGGGTCGTCCGGAGGGTAGAAAGTATCCGCGAGCAACGCTGTCGAGGCAGCGGGTGACATGACGTCTCCGGTAACAGGATTCTTCAGGAGACGCTCATCTCCCAGTCCGGGCTTGGCGGTTTTCTTTATGATCCTGTACGCACAGCGCCACGTATCTTCCCCCTCCTGCCGAGTACAGAATTCTTTCCAGCTCTCTGTGATGCGCTTCTGGATGGTCTCTTTATAAGTTGCCCGCGCTTGAAGGTAGTCCTCCAGTACGTACGGTCGGCGCGCAGGGCAAGCTCTTCTCAATCGGCGACCGAGCGTTATGGCCCGTTTCTTCAGCTCGGTGAGCTCGTCGGTCCACCACGGACATGCGAGAGGCCTCTTCGATGTTCCGACCTCGGGTATTGTCTCTCTCGCCGCGTCGATCACAGCCTCCGTGTACCCCTCTGTCAGCTCCTCGATCTCCCTGTGTGTTGCAGCGGCCAAGACGGTGGTGTCGGATACCCCTCTCCTCTCAAGGCTCTCTTCTAGAGCCCGGGGAAATTGGTCCCATCTGGCCTTGGCGGTGTTGAAGCGCCATGTTGTCTGTCTATCATTGGTCGGGGAGTGACCCTTGCCGAGGTGCACACGGAAGCTTATGGGTCGGTGATCGGAAAGTCCCGCGTTGTCAGCATTAACCCTCCAGTCCAAGACCCCACCTAACAGCGACGCGGAGCACGCAGTGACGTCCACGATGCTGGCATAGACGCGTCCCCCTCGGATGGTGTAGAAAGTAGGAGTGGAGCCCTCGTTGACCACGTGGAGGTCCTGGTGCGCCAGGAAGTCCGCTAACTCCGCTCCCCGTCCGTCCTCCGCGTTGCAGCCCCACCAGGGACTTGTGGCGTTGACGTCGCCCCCGATGATGAATCCGTCGGCCTCTGTCCTGTCCATGATGGAAGCCAGCTCCGACAAATATCCGGTAATACTCACAGTGCCCTCAAAGTAAATACTTATTATACACAGCTTAAAAGTACCCAGCACCAAGGTCACGGCGGTTACGTTGTTACTGAGGCATGCAGGGTCGACAATAACGAGCACATTTGGGTCGACTACGACTACAGCCGATTTCGCGGGAAACGTGGCGTTGGCATTTGCTGCCTGTATAACCCTATAAGTAGAGTTTACGCGCCCGGTTGCGCCAACATAAGGCTCCTGCATGAGAACCGCGGTAGCGCGATGTTTTACTGCGTCTTCCAGGCACTCCTTGGTCGCCGCGAAGCCGCGGCCAAGGTTAGCCTGGACGAACCCGTAGCTGCCCTCAGCAATATCTGACCGATCTGCGCGATATGCCGTCCCAGCGTTGCCACTGGGGACACTGGTGACTATAAGCCGGATGGGCCGTATCGGCGCTCCCAGGCGCCTCAACACAGTTGTGGCACCTGGGAAGCCCCTCGCGATTAGGACATGCGCGGGTGTCGTGTTTGCCGGAGCAAAAACCACACGTCTCCTCAGCCCTACAGTCTCTTGCCAAGTGGCCGTAGGCCAGGCACCTGAAGCATTGAACCACAGGTGACTGGTCCACGGCCACCACCGTCTGGTACCCTAATCTTACCTTTTTGTTGCAGACTGCAGCCCAGGTCGAAGGGTCAACCTCCAGGATGACGTTAGTCATCTGAGAGGTCCTACCCTTCGTCCTGCGCTGCACCCTGATCACCGGATCCGGAGACGCTACGGTAAGTAAGTTCGCGTTCTGGCGCTTAACGGCGTCCACCAGCTTAGCGTCGTCGAGATCACCAGCGACCCCTATGAGGCGAACCAAAGGATTCTTCGGGAGCTTTGACGTTGCTGTCAGGTCAGTGCCTGACTCTTTTATAGCATCCCGTAGTCTCCTCTGGCTCTCCTCGGTGTCGCAAGTGACCGCAACGCGCTGTTTCCTTAGCGGGTGGACGCCGCTAACGCCCACGCCTAGACTCACCACATCCACCTTCTTCTTCAGCGCTCCTATTACGTCCTGGCTCGTTGCTCGGGGGTCCTTGGATTCCACGAAGACCGGGTAACGCGGCGATCTTGCGATCTCCGCGTAGCTTCTCCGGTGGGGCTTGGCCGGAATTGGCCTGCTCTTCACATTCTTCTCTCCATGGGGCGACACCGGCTCTCCCCGCAGTCGACTCGCAGCGCCCTCCTGGAAATGCGCCTCCACTCTCTCAACAGTGCGAACGATCGGCTCCAGGAGCTCTCCAATCCGCTCCTTGGTCTCCCCTATGGCGATTTCAAGGCCCAAGCCTTGCGTGACATCGGCCGGGGTAGGGTTCGCCTGAACACCGTCCATGACATCCCCCAGCTCCGTCCGGATAGTCCGCAGATGGCTCATTATCGGTCCACTCATGGCCCGGAGCTCTTCACTCAATACAGAGCGGGTGATAGGGGGTTCGGCTCCTTCGCGTACCTCGGCGAGGACCTCGCGTGTTCCGTCCAGTATTCGACGGAAGTCTATGTCCCGGAGGCCGACCTCTGAAGGGGGGCTGCCTGGGCAGGCGGCCGTCGGTGGCGGGGAGTGCTCCCGAGCGGGAGGCGGCTTTGAGGCCTCAGCTCGCCATCGCTCCACATCGAGGCTTATGTCGCGCAGCTGAAGCGTCATGCTCTCAACCGCTCGGGAAACCTCGTCGAGACGGGCCGCCATACCGCCAATAAGGGGGGACACGTCTTCCGCGGCCCCTGGTGTCGCCGGCGATGGCGCCGTGAGGACCCCACGCAGCTTGGTCAGCTGTCGCTGGATGGGCTCGATCTGGGCTATGGGCCCCGCAAGCTCAAAGTTTAACCAGCCACGCACACCCTCTATCGCCTTTGCGTGTCCCTCCGCCCTCTCGCTCATGGACGCCGCACTCCTCTCGTAGCGACCCACCACCTCCGTAAGTTCTCGGTAATGAGCTCTCTCCACCCTCACCAATTCCTTGGCCGCTCTAGCTCTCTCCTCCTCCAGTGCCAATCTGTGCCGGGAACGGGAGTCTGCGAGGGAGAGGCAGATGACATACAGCTCTTGGAGGCACTCTTGTGCCTCCTCCTTGCGCTCCCTCTTCATATTTCCGGCCAGATTAAGGGCATTGAGGCCTGCCTGGAGGTACTCATTCGCTCTAACAGTAACTTCGTCCATCGCAACGCCCGTTCTCTTTCCCCTCGGGGGCATCATACTCTCCCTGCGTTTGTCGCTACTCGGTACGGTTTCCATGTCCGGCCACGTCCAGACGTCTGACGATATGACATTGGGTTTTGCAATCCCGAGGTCGTTCATATCCGACTCCAGGTCGGACACTGGATCCCCACCAACAGCCGGTTCGGACGATGCCCCCGATGGCAAAGACGCGGTAGTGACCGATAGAAGCTGGGTCGAAGCCAGACTCTCCGGTTGCAGTGGTTCGGGCGCCGGCGTCTCGGCAGCCGCCAGATCGGAAGTCACCCCAGCTGGCCCGGGAAGATCCCCGGGAGGCTTCTCAGCTGCAGCATGCATAGTCGCCATGTGGTCGCCGTCACAAGGCACAGCCGGCAGCGCCACGTCCCCGCACAGAGCCATTTGGGGTGGGACGAGAAGGGGAACAGAAAAGTCCTTCGGGTCCGACTCACTTTTAGTAAGCCGGGTTGGCTCGGCGCGGGGGGAGGCACATACCGACTCCGCCCCTTTGATGGTCGCCTTCTTTCGAAGGCTAGGCTTGGGGTAAGGCTTGGGGGCGGCCCTTGCAGGGCCCGCGGGTGCACTCTTAACGGAAGCCGCTTTTGGCATCTTTTTGTTTAAAATGTTCGATTTGTAAAATAATCAAATAATCAATGTAAGAATCTGTATATAATAAAATTGCGGGGTCAAAAGACTATTAAAATTAATTATTAAATGGCCCAACAGGGAAAAAATCTAAAAATAAAATAAAAATAATTTGCCGGGTTCGACTTTATCCACCTAGTAAAGCGCCAAAGGGAGGGTGGGAGGGCGAATTTTTGCCCTTGATGACGTCGCAGGGGCGCGTGAGTGGTGTCCCGAGATAGGTCTCGCGAAGCCGGATCGAATGGCGATGAAAGAACACCGGGTGTTAGAACAAATTTTTTCAGGAGCACCGAAAAACTGAAATTATGTTAAAATTTAGAGTCTAAAAAATTTGTAATTAAATAACTATACGTCGCAGCGCGCTGAAAACAACGCAGCTATGCTTATATAGCTTAAATCTATAATATAGGCCGAAAAAATTTCAAAAATCTAACAACTTATAAAAATTTCAAAAATTTTGTATGGAGATCTAAGTTAAAAATGAAAATAAAGTCAAAAATGAGAGTAAATAAGATTATGTATGTATTCTTACGCGTTAATATTACTGAAACTACTAATAAGAACCTTTGAAAAGCGCAAGAGTGTCTGTATTTCAGTTTTTAGATGTCAAATTTGTTAATTTTTTTTTTCTATGAAAAACGCGCCGCTTAGGTAACCTCGGTTAGGTATTTATGCAAATTTTTTACAGAAAAGGGCGAATTACTACCCTTGATGACGTCGCAGGGGCGCGTGAGTGGTGTCCCGAGATAGGTCTCGCGAAGCCGGATCGAATGGCGATGAAAGAACACCGGGTGTTAGAACAAATTTTTTCAGGAGCACCGAAAAACTGAAATTATGTTAAAATTTAGAGTCTAAAAAATTTGTAATTAAATAACTATACGTCGCAGCGCGCTGAAAACAACGCAGCTATGCTTATATAGCTTAAATCTATAATATAGGCCGAAAAAATTTCAAAAATCTAACAACTTATAAAAATTTCAAAAATTTTGTATGGAGATCTAAGTTAAAAATGAAAATAAAGTCAAAAATGAGAGTAAATAAGATTATGTATGTATTCTTACGCGTTAATATTACTGAAACTACTAATAAGAACCTTTGAAAAGCGCAAGAGTGTCTGTATTTCAGTTTTTAGATGTCAAATTTGTTAATTTTCTATGAAAAACGCGCCGCTTAGGTAACCTCGGTTAGGTATTTATGCAAATTTTTTACAGAAAAGGGCGAATTACTACCCTTGATGACGTCGCAGGGGCGCGTGAGTGGTGTCCCGAGATAGGTCTCGCGAAGCCGGATCGAATGGCGATGAAAGAACACCGGGTGTTAGAACAAATTTTTTCAGGAGCACCGAAAAACTGAAATTATGTTAAAATTTAGAGTCTAAAAAATTTGTAATTAAATAACTATACGTCGCAGCGCGCTGAAAACAACGCAGCTATGCTTATATAGCTTAAATCTATAATATAGGCCGAAAAAATTTCAAAAATCTAACAACTTATAAAAATTTCAAAAATTTTGTATGGAGATCTAAGTTAAAAATGAAAATAAAGTCAAAAATGAGAGTAAATAAGATTATGTATGTATTCTTACGCGTTAATATTACTGAAACTACTAATAAGAACCTTTGAAAAGCGCAAGAGTGTCTGTATTTCAGTTTTTAGATGTCAAATTTGTTAATTTTCTATGAAAAACGCGCCGCTTAGGTAACCTCGGTTAGGTATTTATGCAAATTTTTTACAGAAAAGGGCGAATTACTACCCTTGATGACGTCGCAGGGGCGCGTGAGTGGTGTCCCGAGATAGGTCTCGCGAAGCCGGATCGAATGGCGATGAAAGAACACCGGGTGTTAGAACAAATTTTTTCAGGAGCACCGAAAAACTGAAATTATGTTAAAATTTAGAGTCTAAAAAATTTGTAATTAAATAACTATACGTCGCAGCGCGCTGAAAACAACGCAGCTATGCTTATATAGCTTAAATCTATAATATAGGCCGAAAAAATTTCAAAAATCTAACAACTTATAAAAATTTCAAAAATTTTGTATGGAGATCTAAGTTAAAAATGAAAATAAAGTCAAAAATGAGAGTAAATAAGATTATGTATGTATTCTTACGCGTTAATATTACTGAAACTACTAATAAGAACCTTTGAAAAGCGCAAGAGTGTCTGTATTTCAGTTTTTAGATGTCAAATTTGTTAATTTTCTATGAAAAACGCGCCGCTTAGGTAACCTCGGTTAGGTATTTATGCAAATTTTTTACAGAAAAGGGCGAATTACTACCCTTGATGACGTCGCAGGGGCGCGTGAGTGGTGTCCCGAGATAGGTCTCGCGAAGCCGGATCGAATGGCGATGAAAGAACACCGGGTGTTAGAACAAATTTTTTCAGGAGCACCGAAAAACTGAAATTATGTTAAAATTTAGAGTCTAAAAAATTTGTAATTAAATAACTATACGTCGCAGCGCGCTGAAAACAACGCAGCTATGCTTATATAGCTTAAATCTATAATATAGGCCGAAAAAATTTCAAAAATCTAACAACTTATAAAAATTTCAAAAATTTTGTATGGAGATCTAAGTTAAAAATGAAAATAAAGTCAAAAATGAGAGTAAATAAGATTATGTATGTATTCTTACGCGTTAATATTACTGAAACTACTAATAAGAACCTTTGAAAAGCGCAAGAGTGTCTGTATTTCAGTTTTTAGATGTCAAATTTGTTAATTTTCTATGAAAAACGCGCCGCTTAGGTAACCTCGGTTAGGTATTTATGCAAATTTTTTACAGAAAAGGGCGAATTACTACCCTTGATGACGTCGCAGGGGCGCGTGAGTGGTGTCCCGAGATAGGTCTCGCGAAGCCGGATCGAATGGCGATGAAAGAACACCGGGTGTTAGAACAAATTTTTTCAGGAGCACCGAAAAACTGAAATTATGTTAAAATTTAGAGTCTAAAAAATTTGTAATTAAATAACTATACGTCGCAGCGCGCTGAAAACAACGCAGCTATGCTTATATAGCTTAAATCTATAATATAGGCCGAAAAAATTTCAAAAATCTAACAACTTATAAAAATTTCAAAAATTTTGTATGGAGATCTAAGTTAAAAATGAAAATAAAGTCAAAAATGAGAGTAAATAAGATTATGTATGTATTCTTACGCGTTAATATTACTGAAACTACTAATAAGAACCTTTGAAAAGCGCAAGAGTGTCTGTATTTCAGTTTTTAGATGTCAAATTTGTTAATTTTCTATGAAAAACGCGCCGCTTAGGTAACCTCGGTTAGGTATTTATGCAAATTTTTTACAGAAAAGGGCGAATTACTACCCTTGATGACGTCGCAGGGGCGCGTGAGTGGTGTCCCGAGATAGGTCTCGCGAAGCCGGATCGAATGGCGATGAAAGAACACCGGGTGTTAGAACAAATTTTTTCAGGAGCACCGAAAAACTGAAATTATGTTAAAATTTAGAGTCTAAAAAATTTGTAATTAAATAACTATACGTCGCAGCGCGCTGAAAACAACGCAGCTATGCTTATATAGCTTAAATCTATAATATAGGCCGAAAAAATTTCAAAAATCTAACAACTTATAAAAATTTCAAAAATTTTGTATGGAGATCTAAGTTAAAAATGAAAATAAAGTCAAAAATGAGAGTAAATAAGATTATGTATGTATTCTTACGCGTTAATATTACTGAAACTACTAATAAGAACCTTTGAAAAGCGCAAGAGTGTCTGTATTTCAGTTTTTAGATGTCAAATTTGTTAATTTTCTATGAAAAACGCGCCGCTTAGGTAACCTCGGTTAGGTATTTATGCAAATTTTTTACAGAAAAGGGCGAATTACTACCCTTGATGACGTCGCAGGGGCGCGTGAGTGGTGTCCCGAGATAGGTCTCGCGAAGCCGGATCGAATGGCGATGAAAGAACACCGGGTGTTAGAACAAATTTTTTCAGGAGCACCGAAAAACTGAAATTATGTTAAAATTTAGAGTCTAAAAAATTTGTAATTAAATAACTATACGTCGCAGCGCGCTGAAAACAACGCAGCTATGCTTATATAGCTTAAATCTATAATATAGGCCGAAAAAATTTCAAAAATCTAACAACTTATAAAAATTTCAAAAATTTTGTATGGAGATCTAAGTTAAAAATGAAAATAAAGTCAAAAATGAGAGTAAATAAGATTATGTATGTATTCTTACGCGTTAATATTACTGAAACTACTAATAAGAACCTTTGAAAAGCGCAAGAGTGTCTGTATTTCAGTTTTTAGATGTCAAATTTGTTAATTTTCTATGAAAAACGCGCCGCTTAGGTAACCTCGGTTAGGTATTTATGCAAATTTTTTACAGAAAAGGGCGAATTACTACCCTTGATGACGTCGCAGGGGCGCGTGAGTGGTGTCCCGAGATAGGTCTCGCGAAGCCGGATCGAATGGCGATGAAAGAACACCGGGTGTTAGAACAAATTTTTTCAGGAGCACCGAAAAACTGAAATTATGTTAAAATTTAGAGTCTAAAAAATTTGTAATTAAATAACTATACGTCGCAGCGCGCTGAAAACAACGCAGCTATGCTTATATAGCTTAAATCTATAATATAGGCCGAAAAAATTTCAAAAATCTAACAACTTATAAAAATTTCAAAAATTTTGTATGGAGATCTAAGTTAAAAATGAAAATAAAGTCAAAAATGAGAGTAAATAAGATTATGTATGTATTCTTACGCGTTAATATTACTGAAACTACTAATAAGAACCTTTGAAAAGCGCAAGAGTGTCTGTATTTCAGTTTTTAGATGTCAAATTTGTTAATTTTCTATGAAAAACGCGCCGCTTAGGTAACCTCGGTTAGGTATT
>CAUYWZ010000004.1:90000-100000 GCA_963576865.1 Anania hortulata
TAATGTAGGCACTGTGTAGGCAATGCGGACGAGTTAGATAAAAGATTAATTATAGTAAAATTATGTTAGTGGCAGAAAATAAGTATTAGAAGTTAGCGAGGTGCCGAAGTCAATGACTAATACAGTAGCGAGTCCATGCTAATGCCAAACGTAGTATTAATTTGTGTCGAGTAATTTATCATTTAGTAATAGTATGTTTAAATTATAGATTGAAGCGTATTTAGTTCTGATTAATTAATGTATATCCATTTTATGTTTGCAAAGATGGTGGCGACATTAATCTGTGTGTAGGAACCATAAAATTAAGTGAGCGTAGTGTGTAGTGTTTCGAGCAACCGTGAGGGCGCTAAATGCGCAGTTAAAGAAAAGCAATATAGTGTACGTAGTGTACGTAGTGTTTTTGGCATCCGTAAGGCGCAAAAAGCGAGTAGAAGGAATGAGTATAATGTAGTGTGTCAAGCGTCCGTAAGGGCGCTAAATGCGCATCGGAAGCGGTGTAGAGTCAAGATTGATTAATTATGTATCAAGGCACAAAGATATAATATTTAATAGGTATGCTTATCAGCGTAAGCATAATGCATGCTAAATGAACGATTTAAACTGATTAATTAATTAATGTAGTGGGTCTATTGTAAAGTTAGCAAGGATGGTTGTGCCAATGATTGTATGGCAAAACCATAACATTAAATATGAGTAGTACGTAGTGTTCGAAGCAACCGTGGGGGCGCTAAATGCGCGGTTCGAGAAAGGTAAGTTATGTTGTGTACGTAGTGTTTCAGGTGTCCGTAAGGGGCGCTAAAAGCGACAAGTAGAAATGAGCAGAGCAGTATGTAGTACGTCAAGCGTCCGTGGGGCGCTAAATGCGTAATTGAGTGAAATGGTTGTGTACGTGATGTATCAAGCATCCGACAGAGGCGCTGAGCGCAAATAATAGTTTAGTAGTACAAAGTACGTCGAGGATTTGTGATGGCGCTAAAAGCGCGACAGAATGAGTGTCGTAACTAAGTCAAGATATTAAATAAAGATAAAATTAAAGTCACAACCGCGATATATTATGAACTAGGATTAAGTAACATACATTGATTGAAGATTGTAATGGAGTAATTGACAAGTGTACTTACGAGTACAGGGTGACATCTGTGGCGAGTTTCTGGAATTATGTGTAGAGTGTTGATGGAAGTGTAAATGAGATGTAGTGTATAGGATGAGCGCCAGGGGCGCTAAATCCGCGTGCGGTATGTCGTTTAAATGCGATACTAGGTGGCGTGGCGTTCGAGGAAACGCAGTAGGTGATGATGTGATGTTTCGTGTTATATTGAATGTAGGTCAGTGATGATTGATTAAATGTTAGTAATTAATTAAGTAATAGTGGCTAATGAGATAGGTAAAGTGTGAGGTAAAGTCTATGAGTGTATTTCAAAGTCGGTGATAGTGGCGACATCTGTGAGGATTGTGTGTGAAGTGTTTATACCAAGAGGCAAAAGTGATGCTTTTAACGTGTTATTGGCTAGAAAGCACACTAATTTACGCAATGATGTGTGGTGTGTAGAAACTGGTGTAGATGGAGTATGTGTATTAGAGTATGTGTATCGGCCAAGTGAGAGTGGCGAAAATGTAAAGGGCAGGCTTAATGCTGTGTGAATTAGTGGTGAGTGATGAGAACTTAAGATAGAGAGAGTCAATGTGGTTGGGAGTGGTGTCAAAAGAATGCTGTGAGAGTGAGAATAGATGTATGTGAATGTGATGAGTCAATGTTAAGTGGTTTGATTGTGATATGAGATACAAAATATAACTTAAAAATGTGAATAATGTTAGAATGAGACATGTTTAGTAGTTTGTATGAATGGGTTTGGTTGTATAGATGTACAACGATGATATTTTGACTAATATTTAAAAGAATTCAGCATTGTGATTGCTTAATTATTGATGTGAAAATTTAAAATGTAATTGATGATAAGTAAGTAATAAAGGGGTCCAAGTAGGTGTGAGTGGTGTCTAAAGAGAGGTAATGATGTGAAGATGAATGTGTGTAAGTATGAAGAGTCTGTGTAAAGTAGTTTGGCCGTAATGAGAGTAAATTGATGGCAGCTTAAAGATCGGATTAATGCTTAAATTAGCGGGTTTTAAGTTAATGTTTTGTTCGAAATGGGTTGTGAGGGTGTGGAGGCATGATATTCAAGAGGATTATCTGCGAAAAAGTGATTATTTAAGAAATTGTTAGTGGGCGTGGCCAGAGGCGTGGCTAAATTGCATTGTGTGAAACGAAGAGATGAAAAACGAGTAAAACAAGGCGGAAATTGATGTGTGAGGTATGAAAATAGTGTGGAAAACTCTGGCGGACACGATGATGTAATCAAATTTTGTCTAAGTTTATTAGAAGTGTACTTTTCCTCAGTTTTCCTATGTCACGTGACACTGTGGAATAGTAATTAAGATAAGAACCAACTAGTGATGAGGTAAATGTCGATGGAGGGTGAAAAAGTGTCAAGAGTGAGTGTGTAAAGAGGCCCAAAGGGGTGTATAACGTAAAGTAAAAAAAAAATAATGTAACTAGTATACGTATTTTGTAGGTGTGTGTTGGTGAAAGTATGTGTGTGTGTGTGTGTAGTTATATGAGTAAATGTGTGTATTTGTGTAATGTAATGTGTAGTGTAAGTGTAAAATGTGAGAGTTAATGTATGTTGCTAATTGCCATAATCCACACGAGCGCGAGTGCGCTCGGTCATAATGACGTGAAGTGGGCATACTTGAGAAGTGGCCGAGTGGCCGGCTGGTTTGTTAGATTTAGCGCAGTTATGACATTTAATCACCTTTTTATCATTCTTGACGGGACAGTCAATAAATGAATGCTCCGAAGAGGCGCAGTGTGAGCAGGCCTGGGTTTCAGTTCGACACTTAGATCGAAGGTGCCCATACTGAAGGCAGCGGTGGCATTGTAGAAGCGGGCAGTAGTCGCCGGCAGCGACTCTCTGGTGGTCAATGTTGACTCGACCTAGTTTCGTCAACTCCTGCCAGATGGGAGGAGTGACCATGAGAATGGCATTGTAAAGGCCAGGGTTGCGACGATTGTTTTTTGTGAATTTCACAGATATATCAGTGTCTGCCTTAAAGGCTTTAGTAACGGTGGGGTTCTGGCCGAGTATAATGTCAGTGAGCTCATCTTTATTGGTGTCGCGTGTAATGCCCTTAAGGATCACCATCGGCTGTAGCTTGTCTAGTTTTTTCGCTATAAGAGCAGAGTTGGTGGCGAGGCGTTCCGCGGTTTCGTCCCGCTGCTCGAGTGTGTCAAACTCTACTCTTAGGCGGTTGTTGTTGATGGTTTGAATGCGGGCGGGTGCAAAGGTGGAAGTTTTGAAAGATATGTTGTCTTTCCAGAGCTTATTGATTTCATCTTTAGTGGCAGGGGGGTCACCAGACTTGGTCACTACAAGAGTGTGTCCGCCCTGTGGCTTAGGTGGAGTGGGGCGAGCGGCAGCCTCAGCGTAGGTAATTAAACCTGAGGCCGTAGTATGCGTGCTGGGTGTACGCAACGCATTGCGTATTTCAGCTCGGACGCAGTCCCTGACGGTCTCCCTGATGGTCTCAGGACTGGGGGCACTGGCCATGGCCAGCTCCTCGCGTACCGCCTGCCGCACCTGGTCGATGCCAGGGGCCGCGTCCGTAGGTGTTTTGGCTGATGTGAAGCAGGGCGGTGGTGTGCCCGTGACGTATCGCTTTAGCGCGCCCACGTTCTCATTAATCTCATCGCGGTACTCCTTCTTCATACCACGTCCGCATTGTGCTACACAGTGCTTAATGCGATCTAGCATACCGAGGGCCCCCTTGAGGAGGGCACCCTCGTAGTCGAAGGGCTGCTTAGCAGCCGGTTGGGGTTGTGTGGTGGCCTGTGAGGTGGCCGGAGTGGAGTGGTGTTCCCGGCTAGTGCTGGGGTGTTTAGGTTTGGAGATTGGACGGTATGTGGTCTTGCCAGACTTACCGGATCTCACGGATTTGCCGGATCTCCCTGATCTAACGGATCTAAGGGTGTTAGTGGAGGGGGTGGGTGACCCACTGTCAGGGGAGAGGTAGGCGGTAATGTCCCCGAAGTCACCTTCATATTCTTCCCCGTCCGACGAAGACATATTTACAAAAGTCAAACGGTAGAAATTTGAAATGATAATTTGAATTAGCCGCGCGGTTTCGTAATTCGATTTGTGAAAATAATTTTTTATTTATGTACGGATTTAAATGAAACTTTCAGAAACGTTGTGCAATGATATAAAACTAACTATAATGAACGAAAACTGTAAGGAAATTGACGGGTTCCGAAGTTATTTAACAAAAACTAAAAAGGATGGCAACATTAGCGGCGGAAATAATTTCGACGCCGGGAAAAAGTCTAATATAAAGAAAACTACTAAGCCTAAAAATCTAAAACTGGTACCTCAAGAAAGAGGGGACTTGCTGCTATCTTCTGAAGATTTTTCCAGGTGTGGTTGTCGCGGTGAATCTTGAGATAATCCGATGCGAAGTCCAGGAACGAATTTGCTCAGACGAAAATGGCTGTAGCTCCTCTCCTGGTAGAGGGATTTTGATGGAAAAACCTGCAGAGTGATGAGGGTGATGGTGCGCGACGCCTGCTGTGCAGTCCAAGGTCGTACCACGTCCAGCTGCTGAGTTGACCCGGTGACTCGTTGCAGTTTTTAGCTTGTAGCTCGGCCAAATGAGCAGATAAAAATCCGCGGTCTTCACCAGCAGTTGGGGGGCAAAATGGCGCAGCGTTCACTATTTTGTGTCCAATATCACTATTTTTCACTGTTTTTCGGCAATAAAATGAGAACGGATAGTCCAATTCGTGCGCGGTTTTCACAGTTGGGTAGGTGGTAAAATTACGCGTCTTTTGATGTGTAATACACTGTATTTAGTAGTAAAAAGACTATTTTTACGATTTTAAGACAACGGAGCGTCGCAGAAACGTGGCGTTCGCGGCGGCGGACGGAGTGCGACTTGGTTAGGTTAGGTTAGGTTAGGTTAGGTTAGGTTAGGTTAGGTTAGGTTAGGTTAGGTTAGGTTAGGTTAGGTTAGGTTAGGTTAGGTTAGGTTAGGTTAGGTTAGGTTAGGTTAGGTTAGGTTAGGTTAGGTTAGGTTAGGTTAGGTTAGGTTAGGTTAGGTTAGGTTAGGTTAGGTTAGGTTAGGTTAGGTTAGGTTAGGTTAGGTTAGGTTAGGTTAGGTTAGGTTAGGTTAGGTTAGGTTAGGTTAGGTTAGGTTAGGTTAGGTTAGGTTAGGTTAGGTTAGGTTAGGTTAGGTTAGGTTAGGTTAGGTTAGGTTAGGTTAGGTTAGGTTAGGTTAGGTTAGGTTAGGTTAGGTTAGGTTAGGTTAGGTTAGGTTAGGTTAGGTTAGGTTAGGTTAGGTTAGGTTAGGTTAGGTTAGGTTAGGTTAGGTTAGGTTAGGTTAGGTTAGGTTAGGTTAGGTTAGGTTAGGTTAGGTTAGGTTAGGTTAGGTTAGGTTAGGTTAGGTTAGGTTAGGTTAGGTTAGGTTAGGTTAGGTTAGGTTAGGTTAGGTTAGGTTAGGTTAGGTTAGGTTAGGTTAGGTTAGGTTAGGTTAGGTTAGGTTAGGTTAGGTTAGGTTAGGTTAGGTTAGGTTAGGTTAGGTTAGGTTAGGTTAGGTTAGGTTAGGTTAGGTTAGGTTAGGTTAGGTTAGGTTAGGTTAGGTTAGGTTAGGTTAGGTTAGGTTAGGTTAGGTTAGGTTAGGTTAGGTTAGGTTAGGTTAGGTTAGGTTAGGTTAGGTTAGGTTAGGTTAGGTTAGGTTAGGTTAGGTTAGGTTAGGTTAGGTTAGGTTAGGTTAGGTTAGGTTAGGTTAGGTTAGGTTAGGTTAGGTTAGGTTAGGTTAGGTTAGGTTAGGTTAGGTTAGGTTAGGTTAGGTTAGGTTAGGTTAGGTTAGGTTAGGTTAGGTTAGGTTAGGTTAGGTTAGGTTAGGTTAGGTTAGGTTAGGTTAGGTTAGGTTAGGTTAGGTTAGGTTAGGTTAGGTTAGGTTAGGTTAGGTTAGGTTAGGTTAGGTTAGGTTAGGTTAGGTTAGGTTAGGTTAGGTTAGGTTAGGTTAGGTTAGGTTAGGTTAGGTTAGGTTAGGTTAGGTTAGGTTAGGTTAGGTTGAAACGTGGCGTTCGCGGCGGCGGACGGAGTGCGACTTGGTTAGGTTAGGTTAGGTTAGGTTAGGTTAGGTTAGGTTAGGTTAGGTTAGGTTAGGTTAGGTTAGGTTAGGTTAGGTTAGGTTAGGTTAGGTTAGGTTAGGTTAGGTTAGGTTAGGTTAGGTTAGGTTAGGTTAGGTTAGGTTAGGTTAGGTTAGGTTAGGTTAGGTTAGGTTAGGTTAGGTTAGGTTAGGTTAGGTTAGGTTAGGTTAGGTTAGGTTAGGTTAGGTTAGGTTAGGTTAGGTTAGGTTAGGTTAGGTTAGGTTAGGTTAGGTTAGGTTAGGTTAGGTTAGGTTAGGTTAGGTTAGGTTAGGTTAGGTTAGGTTAGGTTAGGTTAGGTTAGGTTAGGTTAGGTTAGGTTAGGTTAGGTTAGGTTAGGTTAGGTTAGGTTAGGTTAGGTTAGGTTAGGTTAGGTTAGGTTAGGTTAGGTTAGGTTAGGTTAGGTTAGGTTAGGTTAGGTTAGGTTAGGTTAGGTTAGGTTAGGTTAGGTTAGGTTAGGTTAGGTTAGGTTAGGTTAGGTTAGGTTAGGTTAGGTTAGGTTAGGTTAGGTTAGGTTAGGTTAGGTTAGGTTAGGTTAGGTTAGGTTAGGTTAGGTTAGGTTAGGTTAGGTTAGGTTAGGTTAGGTTAGGTTAGGTTAGGTTAGGTTAGGTTAGGTTAGGTTAGGTTAGGTTAGGTTAGGTTAGGTTAGGTTAGGTTAGGTTAGGTTAGGTTAGGTTAGGTTAGGTTAGGTTAGGTTAGGTTAGGTTAGGTTAGGTTAGGTTAGGTTAGGTTAGGTTAGGTTAGGTTAGGTTAGGTTAGGTTAGGTTAGGTTAGGTTAGGTTAGGTTAGGTTAGGTTAGGTTAGGTTAGGTTAGGTTAGGTTAGGTTAGGTTAGGTTAGGTTAGGTTAGGTTAGGTTAGGTTAGGTTAGGTTAGGTTAGGTTAGGTTAGGTTAGGTTAGGTTAGGTTAGGTTAGGTTAGGTTAGGTTAGGTTAGGTTAGGTTAGGTTAGGTTAGGTTAGGTTAGGTTAGGTTAGGTTAGGTTAGGTTAGGTTAGGTTAGGTTAGGTTAGGTTAGGTTAGGTTAGGTTAGGTTAGGTTAGGTTAGGTTAGGTTAGGTTAGGTTAGGTTAGGTTAGGTTAGGTTAGGTTAGGTTAGGTTAGGTTAGGTTAGGTTAGGTTAGGTTAGGTTAGGTTAGGTTAGGTTAGGTTAGGTTAGGTTAGGTTAGGTTAGGTTAGGTTAGGTTAGGTTAGGTTAGGTTAGGTTAGGTTAGGTTAGGTTAGGTTAGGTTAGGTTAGGTTAGGTTAGGTTAGGTTAGGTTAGGTTAGGTTAGGTTAGGTTAGGTTAGGTTAGGTTAGGTTAGGTTAGGTTAGGTTAGGTTAGGTTAGGTTAGGTTAGGTTAGGTTAGGTTAGGTTAGGTTAGGTTAGGTTAGGTTAGGTTAGGTTAGGTTAGGTTAGGTTAGGTTAGGTTAGGTTAGGTTAGGTTAGGTTAGGTTAGGTTAGGTTAGGTTAGGTTAGGTTAGGTTAGGTTAGGTTAGGTTAGGTTAGGTTAGGTTAGGTTAGGTTAGGTTAGGTTAGGTTAGGTTAGGTTAGGTTAGGTTAGGTTAGGTTAGGTTAGGTTAGGTTAGGTTAGGTTAGGTTAGGTTAGGTTAGGTTAGGTTAGGTTAGGTTAGGTTAGGTTAGGTTAGGTTAGGTTAGGTTAGGTTAGGTTAGGTTAGGTTAGGTTAGGTTAGGTTAGGTTAGGTTAGGTTAGGTTAGGTTAGGTTAGGTTAGGTTAGGTTAGGTTAGGTTAGGTTAGGTTAGGTTAGGTTAGGTTAGGTTAGGTTAGGTTAGGTTAGGTTAGGTTAGGTTAGGTTAGGTTAGGTTAGGTTAGGTTAGGTTAGGTTAGGTTAGGTTAGGTTAGGTTAGGTTAGGTTAGGTTAGGTTAGGTTAGGTTAGGTTAGGTTAGGTTAGGTTAGGTTAGGTTAGGTTAGGTTAGGTTAGGTTAGGTTAGGTTAGGTTAGGTTAGGTTAGGTTAGGTTAGGTTAGGTTAGGTTAGGTTAGGTTAGGTTAGGTTAGGTTAGGTTAGGTTAGGTTAGGTTAGGTTAGGTTAGGTTAGGTTAGGTTAGGTTAGGTTAGGTTAGGTTAGGTTAGGTTAGGTTAGGTTAGGTTAGGTTAGGTTAGGTTAGGTTAGGTTAGGTTAGGTTAGGTTAGGTTAGGTTAGGTTAGGTTAGGTTAGGTTAGGTTAGGTTAGGTTAGGTTAGGTTAGGTTAGGTTAGGTTAGGTTAGGTTAGGTTAGGTTAGGTTAGGTTAGGTTAGGTTAGGTTAGGTTAGGTTAGGTTAGGTTAGGTTAGGTTAGGTTAGGTTAGGTTAGGTTAGGTTAGGTTAGGTTAGGTTAGGTTAGGTTAGGTTAGGTTAGGTTAGGTTAGGTTAGGTTAGGTTAGGTTAGGTTAGGTTAGGTTAGGTTAGGTTAGGTTAGGTTAGGTTAGGTTAGGTTAGGTTAGGTTAGGTTAGGTTAGGTTAGGTTAGGTTAGGTTAGGTTAGGTTAGGTTAGGTTAGGTTAGGTTAGGTTAGGTTAGGTTAGGTTAGGTTAGGTTAGGTTAGGTTAGGTTAGGTTAGGTTAGGTTAGGTTAGGTTAGGTTAGGTTAGGTTAGGTTAGGTTAGGTTAGGTTAGGTTAGGTTAGGTTAGGTTAGGTTAGGTTAGGTTAGGTTAGGTTAGGTTAGGTTAGGTTAGGTTAGGTTAGGTTAGGTTAGGTTAGGTTAGGTTAGGTTAGGTTAGGTTAGGTTAGGTTAGGTTAGGTTAGGTTAGGTTAGGTTAGGTTAGGTTAGGTTAGGTTAGGTTAGGTTAGGTTAGGTTAGGTTAGGTTAGGTTAGGTTAGGTTAGGTTAGGTTAGGTTAGGTTAGGTTAGGTTAGGTTAGGTTAGGTTAGGTTAGGTTAGGTTAGGTTAGGTTAGGTTAGGTTAGGTTAGGTTAGGTTAGGTTAGGTTAGGTTAGGTTAGGTTAGGTTAGGTTAGGTTAGGTTAGGTTAGGTTAGGTTAGGTTAGGTTAGGTTAGGTTAGGTTAGGTTAGGTTAGGTTAGGTTAGGTTAGGTTAGGTTAGGTTAGGTTAGGTTAGGTTAGGTTAGGTTAGGTTAGGTTAGGTTAGGTTAGGTTAGGTTAGGTTAGGTTAGGTTAGGTTAGGTTAGGTTAGGTTAGGTTAGGTTAGGTTAGGTTAGGTTAGGTTAGGTTAGGTTAGGTTAGGTTAGGTTAGGTTAGGTTAGGTTAGGTTAGGTTAGGTTAGGTTAGGTTAGGTTAGGTTAGGTTAGGTTAGGTTAGGTTAGGTTAGGTTAGGTTAGGTTAGGTTAGGTTAGGTTAGGTTAGGTTAGGTTAGGTTAGGTTAGGTTAGGTTAGGTTAGGTTAGGTTAGGTTAGGTTAGGTTAGGTTAGGTTAGGTTAGGTTAGGTTAGGTTAGGTTAGGTTAGGTTAGGTTAGGTTAGGTTAGGTTAGGTTAGGTTAGGTTAGGTTAGGTTAGGTTAGGTTAGGTTAGGTTAGGTTAGGTTAGGTTAGGTTAGGTTAGGTTAGGTTAGGTTAGGTTAGGTTAGGTTAGGTTAGGTTAGGTTAGGTTAGGTTAGGTTAGGTTAGGTTAGGTTAGGTTAGGTTAGGTTAGGTTAGGTTAGGTTAGGTTAGGTTAGGTTAGGTTAGGTTAGGTTAGGTTAGGTTAGGTTAGGTTAGGTTAGGTTAGGTTAGGTTAGGTTAGGTTAGGTTAGGTTAGGTTAGGTTAGGTTAGGTTAGGTTAGGTTAGGTTAGGTTAGGTTAGGTTAGGTTAGGTTAGGTTAGGTTAGGTTAGGTTAGGTTAGGTTAGGTTAGGTTAGGTTAGGTTAGGTTAGGTTAGGTTAGGTTAGGTTA
>CAUYWZ010000004.1:102500-110000 GCA_963576865.1 Anania hortulata
ATGTTACTGTTTTCCAGGGCAGTTAAGTAATATAACAGTATATATTTGGAGTGATCGCTATGTTTTACGTCCTGCACCAAATATATTAAGAATGTATGTTTAAGAAGAGGGATATAATGTTAAGAGTGTGATGAGCCTATTTGTTTTCGTAATAGCAACTTAGGTTTTCAACCGGGCGGTGCTATTGAAATACACCATCCCAATTTGCCTGAGGCAAAACAGAAGTATATTGAAATTTATTTATTTCAATAATAACGTATCGAGATAAAATAGTAAATACAATGAGTAAAATATATTAGTAAAAAGTAATAAGTCGGATAGAGACTGTTTGTTTCTTAAGAACTAAGTATTAAACTAAGCAACAGAGTAGTTGAGTAATTCTAGGTTTTTTTTTTTTTTTTTTTTTTTTTTTTTTTTTTTTTTTTTTTTTTTTTTTTTTTTTTTTTTTTTTTTTTTTTTTTTTCATGTTGCTTTACATTTAAAGATTATTATTGGTCAAAATACAGTGTAGCAAGTGAGTATAATCAACTAAACTTAAAATTATATGATGGCAATGAGGCATGAGTAGCCGTAAGAGCAAAATTAGTTGCTCGGATTAACTTAGGTATTTGTACAATATCAAAAACAATAAATTCGGATTTTTCGTTGATAACTTTTTATACATAGCTTTTAATTTTATTCAGAGTATGAAAAAGACTAAGCCTATATGTAAAGAATAAGTCTGCCAAATTTCAGAATTTTCTGAAAAATTTTGATTTTAATTATTAAATAACTTTTTCTCTGTGTAGTTTATTATGTGACAAAATGCGAAAAAGAGTAGAGCTATATGGTAGGAACAATATTACAAAATTTTGAAATTTGAAAATTTAGTGAGATTTGTTTGTATGATAATTTTCAATTTTCAGATTCGCAAGTTAGAAGTTTGAAACTGCCATGATTCACAGTTAAAATTAGTTATCAGAGAGAAAGAAAGAATGTAATCATTAACTTAGTCTAGTAAAGTAGTTAAATCTAAATTATAAGTTGCTTAGATATAATGTACTCTATGTATAGAGTTGATATTCGGCAAAGCTATATACATTATTAAAACAATAATAAACAATTGGGATGTGAGTATTTCAATGTAACAAATACTTGTACAAAAGTAGTGCGTAGAGCGCAGACAGTTGTGACAAGTAATGTTAATTATATAAACTATGTACAGTGATAAATTAGAAAGTAAAGCTAAATTAGAACTAAGTAGATTATATACAGTAAGCAATGTACAGTTATGTACAAATGTGGCTATACAGTTTGAGTAACTAATTAAACTAAACTTAGAAATTACAGTATGAGTGGTTTATATACAGAGGCTGTTGGCTACAAGCCTGATATGGTGTTAGAATTACAATAAAATTATGTACTAACATTTAGTGCGTAGGCTAGTATAATTAAATCAGTCGAAACTATAATGAAGTAATACTAGTAGAGCAATCAGTGTGTCGTAATTATGCTATTTTGCTTAAATATTAATTAAATCAGCAGTTGAGTAATTATAAGAATAGATCAATATGGTAACAAGACAGAGAGAAAAGGAGTATATCCATAGTAGTTCTAGGATGAGAGAGCTTATTCGTGTATAAAGAAGTCAAATTGGTAGCGAGATAAGAGCTTGAATTAATAACAAAGTCTAAGGAAAATTTAAAGTAAACTAGGTGCAAAATAGAGTAGAAGGAGATAAGCTATTGTCAAAGTAGTTGTATATTATTAAGTTGTGCACTGATAATATTAAATTAGCAGTGTTAGAAATTTAAATTTGATAAGTATATAAAAGTTGAAATTGAAATCGAATTACGTAAATGTTAACCGAGACTGCGCCACCTAGTGCGGGGCAGCGGTACTGAGGTCGCGAGGTTCATGGTAGTTACAAAATTTAATTTTATCCGCGAGTGTGGCGGCATCTGTTAGGAAATGGCAAAACTGTGTGTGTGGAAGGCGGAATGATGAGTGTTGTGTAATGTGTGCGCTAGAGGCGTTAAATCCGCGACGTAAGTTTTGTGGTGTGAAAAGATGGCGCTGCGAGCGTGAGTTTGAGCACGTCGTGTAATAATTAGTATGTAGTGTCTATTAATAGGTGAGTTGATCAAGTAAAAGTATATTAGTGGGTGATTAAAGATAAATGATGAGAGTATGTACAATGTTTAACGGTGACAGCAAGGGAATATTGTGTTATTATGCGAATTTGTAATGTTTGTAGTCGACCTCTGGTGATAATTTATAAGACTAGTTGCGTAATAATATGTGTGATTGATGCGATAACATAGATACAATTAAAGTTAAAATTTAAAATGGATGGGGATAAGTTTTCGGTTGACTTATGCCCCATCGCAATATATGATTAGTTTATCAATAAGAGGCTGATGCAATTAATGTATCAAAATAATGGCTAGAATAACTTACGTAATTATTGTGAGTATACGGTCGACCTCTGGTGGGAGATAGAATGACTAGCGCCACGGGGTTCGTGGCAGCCCGAACAGGCGTGCTAAGACTCGGGAACAAGTTTGCCATGCTATACGAAGTGGCGCTATGTGCACCTAGATATTATGTCGCATCGAAACCGATTGCAGCGTGATATGTATGTGATTACTTAACCATGACAAGTAATTAATTAATAAAGTATGTTTTAGTGTCGGCTGATGATTATTTACAATGCAAATATCAAAATTATATCGTGTGAATGTAGGTTGTGTACGCGAGTGAGGCGGCATCTGTTAGAGAGTGGCAAAACTGTGTGTGTGGAAAGCGGTGTGGTGGGTGTTGTGTTATGTGAGCGCTAGAGGCGGTAAATCCGCAATGTGCGTTTTGTGATGTGGAAAAAGGTGGCGCTGAAAGCATAAGTAAGTGCGCGTGGTGATTATTATGTGATAACAATAGAATCGTGAATTAATCGAAGAGGAGAATGTTAAGTAATTAAGAGATGATACTGTGAGTATGTTCGTACAATATTTGTTACATTGTATGTGTGAGGTGACAACTAAGTCGAAGTTATTAGTAGACGAGTGATTGTATGTAATATACAGAGTTTCCGCTAGGGGCGTTGGGTTCGCGTAAAGGTATGAAGTTAATGTTACTATTTGAATAATGTGCGATTGTGTAGTAGGTTGTAGTGTGGTTTAATGAATTGATAGATATGATTGTTGATTGATATTATAAATCATTGGTAATTGATGTGTGTGTCTAACTATTAATGTGTGCAAAACTAGTGACATCTATGTAAGTTGTTGAGTTGTGGAGTGCAGTGTACTAAAGTGTAAAGTGTGTTGGGCGAGCGCTAGAGGCGGTAAATCCGCAGGGACGAGTTGTTATGATTAGTGTGGTCAGATGGCGCTACGGGCGTGAGATTTGATGTTTAATAATGTTGCAGATGACGTTAATTATGTGAATTAAAAATTGAGAGTTAAGATATAATACGATAGGAGGTTGCAAGTGTTTACGTGTTTTGTATAAGTAAAGGTGTCAATGTTCAAAGAAAGGATAGAGGCGGCATCTGTGTTGAAGCTATTAAATAGAGTGGTAGGTGTTGAGTGTCAATTGCCGCTGGGGGCGCTGAATTCGCGAGATGAAGGTGGAGTGTGAAGTTTAAAAGTGTGTAAATTATGTGGAAAGTGATGGCGTATTAATTATAAATCAATAAAATATAGGGTGATAGTGTATATTGTGTGACGGGCGTGATGTGTAATGTTTGTATGTGTATTGGTGTGTGCATATCTAGTGACATCTGTGTGAAGCGTCAGTGAAACTGAAGCTATTGGGTTGTGCTATGAGGTGTAAAAGCGTGCTTGTGACGTGCTAAGTGTGAACTACGTTGAGTAAAGTTTTGTACGGCGAGTGGTGTGTTGAAAGTGGTATAGGTGGCGTGTGAGGAGTCGTCGAGTAAATGAATGGGACAAATAGGTGTAAAATACGGAATGAGGGCTTAATGTTGTGTGGGATGTATTGAGTAAACTATGAAATAGATGTTGTGAATGTGTTTACAATATTATGATTGTGTGGAGGTGTAGATGGAGAGTATAATTAGCGATTTGTGTGAGTTAGAGAGGAAGTTGTTTTGTAAAATGTGATAGTAATGTTAAAAGATAGATTATTGACTAATAGAGTAAGGTATGAGGTAGGTAATAGACAGAGATTCGAGTTTTTTCTAATTTTCAAGGGTGTTATTACGCTGACGTTCCGTGAATTTGAGATGTAAATTTAAGGACGCAGGGGTGTTTAAAATAGGAGAATGGGGTGTCAAATGAAAGGTATTGACCTGAAGGCTTACTATTGTGAGTATCATAATCATAAGTCTTGTGAATCGTGAGTAATGAGGAAAAGTATGTTTACAACTAAAAGGCCCGTTTGCCGGTGAATGAGAGACATATTGGCATAAGTATTATATAGAAGTGGTTACTTAGACATAGGTGAACAATAATGTGATAATTTTAGGTGATAAAATACGGTATTTCAGTAATAATGAGTGGGCGGGGCTTGGGGCGTGGCTTATTTGTATGAAGCAAATCGAGGTGATGAAAAGTGAGTAAAAGCGCATGGAAATTAGTGAGTGAGGTATGAAAACAGTGTGCAAAACATCCGTGAACATGTTAATGAATAGAGATTTAAAGAAAATGTACAAGAAGTTAGTTAAAACTCGATTTTTCTATGTCACGTGGTATAATGATAAGGACTGGCTAGTGTTGGGATGTAGTCGAGATGAGTGTCGACAAGTGGCACAAAAGTGTCAAGAGTGAGCGTTTGGTGGGGGCAGATAAAATATAAGAGTATAAATAAAATATTTAAATGTTTACTTATAAGTTATTATAAAGTTGTGTAGTGTATGTATGTGGACGTACCCAAGTGGATGAGAATGATTATGTGTTGGTGATGCAATGTTAATAATGTTATAACTAATAGATACAGTGAATTTGAGTGTGTTTATATGTAGTATGAGTATTGTAGGCGTTTAATTAATTTAAATTATGTTTAGATATTTAAATAACAGTTGTAATGTGAATGTTTTAATTAAGTGAGTTTTCAATTATTTTATATATTAAGTGTGTATAATGATTGTTAGAATGTGTTAGAATGTGTATAGATGTGAAGTGAAAATTGTATGTTGTCATCCATTACTCCTATAGGGAGCGCCCCCTAAGTGGGGCGTCCGATATGGGTCAGCACTAGCACGAAAGTCGAGTAAGTCACCGCACTATTACCGCGAGAACAATGGATACGATGATAGTGAGGGGACAGAGTCGATAGTGCACAAAGTGTCAAGGGTGAGCGGATTTATGTATGTATGTAAATGATGAGATGTTATGAGTGTAAAAAGTGTCAAGGGTGAGTGTTATGTAGTGAAAGTGTATGTGTAATGATAAGTGTAATGTGTATGATGTGTAAAATAAAAGATGAATTTATTAATTAATTACCGTAGTCGGTCCGGGCGCGGGTGCGCTCGGTCATAATGATGTGCAGCGGGCAGTTTTGTGAGGTGGCTGAGTGGCTGGCGGGCTTACCAGCTTTGGCGCAGTTGTGGCATTTCACTACGTTCTTGTTATTTTTAGCTGGACAGTCTATAAATGAGTGTTCTGTGGATGCGCAGTGTGAGCAAGCTTCGGTTTCAGTGCGACATTTGGAACGTAGGTGTCCATACTGCAGGCAGCGGTGGCATTGAAGTAGAGGGCAATAGTCACTAGCGGATACACGTTGGTGGTCTATGTTTACGCGTCCTAGTTTAGTCATTACCTCCCATATGGGAGGTGTGACCATAAGTATAGCGTTGTAGAGGCCGGGGTTGCGACGGTTGTTTTTCGTGAATTTCACGGTGATGTCTGTATCAGCTTTAAAGGCCTTAGTGATTGTGGGGTTCTGGCCGAGTAGAATGTCGGCAAGCTCGTCTTTGTTGGTGTCGCGTGCGATGCCCTTAAGGATCACCATAGGCTGTAACTTATTAAGTTTTTTCGCCGTAAGGGCAGAATTGGAGGCGAGGCGTTCCGCGGTTTCGTCCCGCTGCTCGAGTGTGTCGAATTCTACCCTTAGACGATTATTATGAATGGTCTGAATGCGGGCGGGTGCAAAGGTGGAGGTTTTGAAAGAGATGTTATCTTTCCAGATCTTATTTATTTCGTCTTTAGTGGCTGGGGGGTCCCCTGTCTTGGTCACAACGAGAATGTGTCCGCCTTGAGGCTTAGGTGGGGTGGGGCGTGCGGTAGCCTCAGCGTAGGTAAGTAAACCCGGGGCCGAAGAATGCGTGCTAGGTGTGCGCAACGCATTGCGAATTTCAGACCGGACGCAGTCCCTGACAGTCTCCCTGATGGTCTCAGGACTGGGGGCACTGGCCTTGGCCAGCTCCTCGCGAACCGCCTGCCGCACCTGGTCGATGCCAGGGGCCGCGTCCTTAGATGTTTTATCTGTGAAGCAGGGCGGTGGTGTGCCCGTAACGTAACGCTTCAGACCGCCCACATTCTCGTTGATCTCGTCGCGGTACTCCTTTTTCATACCACGCCCGCATTGTGCCACACAGTACTTGATGCGGTCTAGCATGCTGAGGGCTCCCTTGAGGAGGGCTCCCTCGTAGTCGAAAGGCTGCTTGGCAGCCGGTTGTGGTTGTGTAGTGGCTGTGGAAATGGATGGAGTGGAGTGGTGTTCCTGGCTGAGGCTGGAATGCTTAGCTTTGGAGACCGGGCGGTATGTGGTCTTGCCAGTCTTGCCAGACCTACCAGATCTCGTGGTTCTACCGGATCTACCAGATTTAAGGGTGTTGTCAGAGGGGGTGGGTGACCCACCATACGGGGAGAGGTAGGCGGTAAGGTCCCCGTAGTCACCATCGTACTCTTCCCCGTCCGACGAAGACATGTTTATAAAATTTAGCCGATAAAAATCCGTAGTGATAAGGCGATTTGAATTTGCCGCGCGGTTACGTAATTCGATTTTGAAATCGACTTTTTTGTTTGTGAATGAATCTGGCTGAAATTTTCAGGGATGTTGTGGAAAGATATAAAACTAACTTTAGCGAAGAGAAATTAAGTAAATATGTGCTGAAACTAAAGTTATAACTGAAAATAGCATAAATTGGCAACACTGGATGGACTTTAAAATGACTACTCGAAGGAAAATGCTAATAAAAACTAAACTATTGCACTTAAAAATCTAAAATTGGTACCTCTGGAAAGAGGAAGCTTCCAGCTATCTTCACAAATTTTTCAGGAGGTGGTTGTCGCTGAAGACTGCGAGATAATCTTCAGCGAAGTTCAGGTTGTGTTGAGTCCAGCAGTAAAACGTCGACAACTAAGCTTCTGGTGATGCGATTTCCAGTCTGAAACCTGGAGAGTGATGGGGGTGATGGTCCGCGTCGATCCCAGTAGCGCTTGTGGTGGTACCAGCTCCGGCTGCGAAGTTGACTTGGGGGCTCGGTGTGGTTTATGGTTGATAACTCATCCAATTGAGCCGGAAAAAATCCCAAATTTCGCAGGCAGTTGGAGGGTG
>CAUYWZ010000004.1:112500-133617 GCA_963576865.1 Anania hortulata
AAGTGTATTGAAATTAATTTATTTCAATAATAACAAATCGAGATAAGATACCAAATGTAAAGAGTAAAATATGTTATACTAAATGTGAGTCAAGTAGAGACTATTTGATTCTTAAGAACTAAATAAAACTAGTAGAACTAAGCAACTGTGTTTTTGAGTAGTTCTGGATTTTTTTTTTTTTTTTTTTTTTTTTTTTTTTTTTTTTTTTTTTTTTTTTTTTTTTTTTTTTTTTTTTTTTTTTTTTTTTTTTTTTTTTTTTGTTGCTGTACATTATAAGGTAGTTATGATTAGTCAAAATACAGTGAAGCAAGTGAGTAAAAATCAATTCAACTTAATTTTATGTGATGGCAATGGGCAGCCATAAGTGCAAAATAAGTTGTTCAAGGTGCAAATCAACTTAGATACTTATACAATATTAAAAACAATAAATTCAGATTTTTTGTTAATAACTTTTTGTATATGGCTATTAATTTTGTACAAAATGTGAAAAAGACTAAGCCTATATGTGTAGAATGAGCTTACCAAATTTCAGAATTTTCTGAAAATTTTAAAATTTAATTATTTAATAACTTTTTCCTTTAACTGTTTATTATGCGATAAAATGTGAAAAAGAGTAGAGCTATATGGTAAGAACAATATTGCAAAATTTTGAAATTTGAAAATTTTTAGTAAGATTTGTTTTGTGTTAATTTTCAATTTTGAGTTTTATTATAAGTCTTACTGCAAGTAGTGCATTGTAGCAGACCACGTTGTCAAATTTCAAATTTTGAAAATTTTGTGAGATATTTTATTGATAGCTTTACTCTGGAGAACCGGGGTTAGAATTAAGAGTTGTGAATAAATGATATCACAAGTTATAAGTTTAAAACGACATAATTTACAGTTAATTTTGTGATCAGAGGAAAGGAAATGCTGTCATTAACTTAGTATAGTGAAGTAATTAAATCTAAATAAGTAGCTAAAGATAATGTACTCTATAATATAGAGTTAAAACTAGCTCAAGCTATAAACATTATTAAACAATATTAGTAAGATTGGGATGTGAGTATTTCAATGTAACAAATACTTGTGCAAAGGTAGCTGCCATGAGTGCAGGCGATTGTAACGAGTATTGTTAAATTTAATTAAACTATGTACAGTGATATATTGGAACGTAAAACTAATTAAAGCTATTAAATTATATACAATGAAAGGCCATGTGCAGTTATAAACAATTGTGGCTATGCAGTTTGAGTAAATAGCTAACTAAACGTAGAGATTATAGTATAAATAGTCTATGTGCAGAGACTGTTGGCAATAAGCCTGATATAGCACCAAGGTAGCAGTAAGACGGTGTACGATCGTCTAGTGCGTAGACTTATGTAGTTAGAATTAGTCAACTTATATTAAAGTAACTAATTAGGGCAATCAGTGTGTCATAAATTATGCCATTTTGACAGGATACTAAATAAGTCAGCAGTTGGTTAATAGTAGAAATAGATCAGTTATGATGACAATTTGAAAGGAAAAGGTGTGTGTTTAGAATAGTTTTAATATGAGAGAGCTTATTAGTATATGAAGGAGTCGAATTTATAGCGAAATAGGGGTTTAAGTTATCAACCAAGTCTTATCAAAATCTGAAATAAATTAGGAGCGAAATAGTGTAGAAAGAGATGAGCTATTGCCAAAGTAGTAATAAATTATTAAGTTGTACACTGATAATACTAGTTTAGCAGTGTTAGAAGTTCAAATTTGATTAGTATGTAAAAGTTGAAATTGAAATCGAATTACGTAAATGATAACCGAGACTGCGACATCTAGTGCAAGGCGGCTGTACTGAGGCCGCGAGGTTCATGGTAATTATGAAACATTAATTTAGTCTAAATAAAAGTTTTGATCATTACGAATTGGGTTAGATTAGGTATTACATGTGGCCAGTTAAACCGATTAAGTACGAGAATCAGGTAAGTGATTAATATTAACACGATGAGTATTATTGGCAAGTTCGTATTGAATTGTATGTCGTAACTGTGATCGTATTAGGTGATTAATTAAGTAGAATTAACTAAAGTGTGCTCGAGAATGATTAGAAGATTAAAATTAGATATAAATGATATTTAAAAGGATAGCAAAGTAATGGCTAGATTTAATTAAATAATTATGGTATATACAGTCGACCTCTGGTGAGGGATTAAGTGACTAGCGCCACGAGGTTCGTGGCAGCCCAAGCAAGCGTGCTGAAACTCGAGAACAAGTCTGCCGCAATGCTCAAAGTGGCGCTATATGCGTCTGAATATTATGTCGCATCGAAACCGAATGCAGCGTGATATGTATGTGATTGCTAAATCCATGATGAGTGATTAATTAATAATGTATGTATTAGTGTTGAATGATATTTATTTACAATGTGAATAATCAAAATTATATAGTGTGTATGTCGATTATGTCCGCGAGTGTGGCGGCATCTGTTAGGGAGTGGCAAAACTGTATGTGTGGAAAGCGATATGTTGAGTGTTGTGTTATGTGAGCGCTAGAGGCGCTAAATCCGCGAAGTAAGTTTTGTGGTGTGAAAAAGATGGCGCTGCGAGCGCGTAATGCTTAGTGTGTAGTGTCTATTAGTAGGTGAGTTGAGCGAAGAAAAGTGTATTAATGAGTGATTAAGAGATAACTGATGTGAGTATGTACGATGTTTAACGTAAAAAGTGTTACGGTTGCGCGTGAGAGGTGTCTTCGTGTCGGTGTTCATTAGAAGGCTAGTAAGTATAGTTTACAGAATTTCCGCTAGGGGCATTGGGTTCGCATAGTGGTATTAAGTTGATGTTACTGTTTTAATAGTGTGCGATTGTGTAGTAGGTTATTGTGTGGCTTAATGAATTGATAAATATGATTGTTGGTTAATAATATGTATATTAGTAATTGATGCGTGTATCTAACTATTAATGTGGGCGAAACTAGTGACATCTATGTGAAAACTGTTAAGATGTGGTGTACAGTGTATTAAAGTGTGAAGTGCGTTGAGCGAGCGCTAGAGGCGGTAAATCCGCAGGGGCGAGTAGTTATGATTAGTGTGGTCAGATGGCGCTACCAACGAGAGATTTGATGTTTAGTAATTATTGAAAATGATGTTAATTATGTAAGTTAGGATTTGAGAGTTAAGGATAAGTACAGTAGAAGGTTGCCGAGTATTTATATGTTTATATAAGTAAGTGTATTAACGTTCAGAGAATGGATAGATGCGGCATCTGTGTTGAAGCTAGTTAGGTAGTGTGGTGAGCGTGTGATTTTACTAGCCGCTAGGGGCGCTAAATTCGCAGTGGAATGGTGAAGTGTCGAGTATTAAAGTGTGTGATTATGTATAAGGTGATGGCTTATTAACTATTGAGTTGATAGAAATATAGTGTGATTATGTATAGTGTGTGATGAGCGTGATGTGAAATGTATGTATGTGTATAATGTGTGCATATCTAGTGACATCTGTGTGAAGCGTCAGTGAAACTGAAGCTGAAGCTGTTGGGTTGTACTATGAGGTGTGAAAGCGTGCTTGTGACGTGCTAAGTGTGAACTACGTTGTGTAAAGTTTTATACGGCGAGTGGTGTGTTGAAAGTGGTATAGGTGGCGTGTGGGGAGTCGTCGAGTAATTGAATGGGACAAATAGGTGTAAAATAAGGAATGAGGGCTTAATGTTGTATGAGATATATTGAGTAGACTATGAAATAGATGTTGTGAATGTGTTTTCTATATTATGGTTATGTGGAAGTGTAGATGGAGAGTATAGTTAGCGATTTGTGTGAGTAGTTAATGCGAGGCGTCAGTCGTTGAGCTGTAAAAGCGTCGTAAAGGTGATGTTTGTATGTATGAGGTTAGAGAGGTAGTTGTTAGGCAAAGTGTGACTGTAATGTTAAGAGATAAATTATTGGCTAGTAGAGTAAGGTATGAGGTAGGTAATAAACGGAGATTCGAGTTTTTTCTAATTTTCAAGGGTGTTATTACGCTGACGTTCCGTGAATTTGTGATGTAAAATTAAGGACGCAGGGGTGTTTAAAATAGGAGAATGGGGTGTCAAATGAAAGGTATTGACCTGAAGGCTTATTATTGTGAGTTTCATAATCATAGGTCTTGTGAATCGTGAGTAATGAGGAAAAGTATGTTTACAACTAAAAGGCCCGTTTGCCGGTAAATGAGAGACATATTGGCGTAAGTATTATATAGAAATGGTTACTTAAACATAGGTGAACAATAATATGATGATTTTAGGTGATAAAATACGGTATTTCAGTGATAATGAGTGGGCGGGGCTTGGGGCGTGGCTTATTTGTATGAGGCAAATCGAGGTGATGAAAAGTGAGTAAAAACGCATGGAAATTAGTGTGTGAGGTATGAAAACAGTGTGCAAAACATCCGTGAACATGTTAGTGAATAGAGATTTGAAGTAGATGTACTAGAAGTTAGTTAAAACTCGATTTTTCTATGTCACGTGGTATAATGATAAGGACTGGCTAGTGTTGGGATGTAGTCGAGATGAGTGTCGACAAGTGGCACAAAAGTGTCAAGTGTGAGCGTTTGGTGGGGGCAGATAAAATACGAGAGTATAAATAAGATATTTAAATGTTTACTTATAAGTAATTATAAAGTTGTGTAATGTATGTAAGTGGACGTAAACAATTAGATGAGAATGATTATGTGTTAGTGATGCGATGTTAATAATGTTATGACTAATAGATACCGTGTATTTAAATGTGTTTATATGTAATATGAGTATTATAGGCGATTAATTAAATTAAATTATGTTTAGATATTTAAATAACAGTTGTAGTGTGAATGTTTTAATTAAGTAAGTTTTCAATTATTTTCTATATTAAGTGTGTATAATGATTGTTAGAATGTGTTAGAATATGTATAGATGTGAAGTAAAAATTTTATGTTGTCATCCATTACTCCTATAGGGAGCGCCCCCTAAGTGGGGCGTCCGATATGGGTCAGCACTAGCACGAAAGTCGAGTCAGTCGCCGCACTATTACCGCGAGAACAATGGATACGATAATAGTGAGGGGACAGAGTCGATAGTGCACAAAGTGTCAAGGGTGAGCGGATTTATGTATGTATGTAAATGACGAGATGTTGTGAGTGTAAAAAGTGTCAAGGGTGAGTGTTATGTAGTGAAAGTGTGTATGTAATGATAAGTGTAATGTGTATGATGTGTAAAATAAAAGATGAATTTATTAATTAATTACCGTAGTCGGTCCGGGCGCGGGTGCGCTCGGTCATAATGATGTGCAGCGGGCAGTTTTGTGAGGTAGCTGAGTGGCTGGCGGGCTTACCAGCTTTGGCGCAGTTGTGGCATTTCACAACGTTCTTGTCGTTTTTAGCTGGACAGTCTATAAATGAGTGTTCTATGGATGCGCAGTGTGAGCAAGCTTCGGTTTCGGTGCGACATTTGGAACGTAGGTGTCCATACTGCAGGCAGCGGTGGCATTGGAGTAAAGGGCAATAGTCACTAGCGGATACACGTTGGTGGTCTATGTTAACGCGTCCTAGTTTGGTCATGACCTCCCATATGGGGGGTGTGACCATAAGTATGGCGTTGTATAGGCTGGGGTTGCGTCGGTTGTTTTTCGTGAATTTCACGGTGATATCAGTATCAGCTTTGAAGGCTTTTGTGATTGTGGGGTTCTGGCCGAGTAGAATGTCGGCGAGCTCGTCTTTGTTGGTGTCACGTGCGATGCCCTTAAGGATCACCATAGGCTGTAACTTATTAAGTTTTTTCGCTGTAAGGGCAGAATTGGAGGCGAGGCGTTCCGCGGTTTCGTCCCGCTGCTCAAGTGTGTCGAATTCTACCCTTAGGCGGTTGTTATGAATGGTTTGAATGCGGGCGGGTGCAAAGGTAGATGTTTTGAAGGAGATATTGTCTTTCCAAATTTTATTTATTTCATCTTTAGTGGCAGGGGGGTCCCCTGTCTTGGCCACGACGAGAATGTGTCCGCCTTGGGGCTTAGGTGGGGTGGGGCGAGCGGTGGCCTCAGCATAGGTAAGTAAACCCGGGGCCGCAGGATGCGTGCTAGGTGTGCGCAACGCATTGCGAATCTCAGACCGGACGCAGTCCCTGACAGTCTCCCTGATGGTCTCAGGACTGGGGGCACTGGCCTTGGCCAGCTCCTCGCGAACCGCCTGCCGCACCTGGTCGATGCCAGGGGCCGCGTCCTTAGATGTTTTGTCTGTGAAGCAGGGCGGTGGTGTGCCCGTAACATATCGCTTCAGCGCGCCCACATTCTCGTTGATCTCGTCGCGGTACTCCTTTTTCATACCGCGCCCGCATTGTGCCACACAGTGCTTGATACGGTCTAGCATACCGAGGGCTCCCTTGAGGAGGGCTCCCTCGTAGTCAAAGGGCTGCTTGGCAGCCGGTTGTGATTGTGGTTGTGTGGTGGCTGTAGAGATGGATGGAGTGGAATGGTGTTCCCTGCTGATGCTGGGATGTTTGGCTTTAGAGACTGGGCGGTATGTGGTCTTGCCAGACTTGCCAGACTTACCAGATCTCGTGGATCTACCAGATCTACCGGATTTAAGGGTGTTATCAGAGGGGGTGGGTGACCCACCATACGGGGAGAGGTAGGCGGTAAGGTCCCCGTAGTCACCATCGTATTCTTCCCCGTCCGACGAAGACATGTTAATAAAATTTAAACGATAAAAGTTCGTAATGATTAGGCGATGATTTGAGTTTGCCGCGCGGTTACGTAATTCGATTTCGAAATCGACTTTTTTGTTTACAAATGAATCTGGCTGAAATTTTCAGGGAAGTTGTGGAAAACTATAAAACTAACTTTAGCGAAGAGAAACTGAATAAAAATGTACTGAAACTAAAGTTATGACTGAAAATAGCATAAATTGGCAACACTGAATGAACTTTATAATCTCTACTCGAAGGAAAATGCTTATAAAAACTAAACTATTGCACTTAAAAATCTAAAAATGGTACCTCCGGAAAGAAGAGGCTTCAAGCTATCTTCACTGAATTTTTGAGGGGTGGTTGTCGCTGAAAATTGCGAGAAAATCTTCAGCGAAGTTCAGGTTGTGTTGAGTCCAGCGGTAAAACGGCGACAACTAAGCTTCTGGTGATGCGATTTTCGATCTGTAACCTGGACAGTGATGGGGGTGATGGTCCGCGTCGATCCCAGTAGCGCTTGTGGTGGTACCAGCTCCGGCTGCGAAGTTGACTTGGGGGCTCGGTGGGGTTTATGGTCTATAACTCATCCAATTGAGCCGGAAAAAATCCCAAATTTCGCAGGCAGTTGGAGGGTGATGTGGCGCGTCGAAGCGTGTATAAAAACTGGGGTGTCGTCGCGACAAATCGGGCAGCGTTCACAATTTAGTGTCACAAGTCACTGATTTTAGCGGTTTTCGGCCGATAACTCGAGAACCGTAAGTCCGATTTTCACGCGGTTTGCGGGATCGTCACGAGGGTAAAATTGCGCGTCTTTTGATATACGACTCACTGTATTTAGACGTAAAAAGACTATTTTTGCGATTTAAAGACAACGGAGCGTCGCAGAAACGTGGCGTTCGCGGCGGCGGACGGTGTGCGACGGTTAGGTTAGGTTAGGTTAGGTTAGGTTAGGTTAGGTTAGGTTAGGTTAGGTTAGGTTAGGTTAGGTTAGGTTAGGTTAGGTTAGGTTAGGTTAGGTTAGGTTTTTTTTTTTTTTTTTTTTTTTTTTTTTTTTTTTTTTTTTTTTGTAGCGGCTCTGTTCCCCGAATATCCGTTCAGGATTTGAGTTCAAGGGTTTCTTTATTATTAATTTTTTATTTGTCGTTCCGTTTATTATATTGAAATTGCTACAGTCTCATGTTTTAATACATTCTATCTTAGCTTACTTTAAATCTTATTCTATAAACATTTATTTATTTCCTACTTCTTAGCTAACATTTTAAGTTGTACATTTTAGCATGGTATAAAATCTTAACTCTATGGGCCTTTTTCAGTTCTTATTTTATATCTATAAATTTATTTCTATTTCTTACAATTTACTTATTCTTATTTGCCTTTTATGCTATTTTAGTTTATTATATGCAATAATAACAATAGCATATCTTATTTATCTATCCTTATTTTTACTTATTGCTATCGAACATATTTTTATACAAAAAGAAATAAAGTCATCCCTACTTACTTTATTACTTAACAATACGTGTAGGTTATCGAGGCCAACTTTTTCTCCAATTCTCTGTTCAAAATCGTATCTTAATCTATCATGCTTTGGGCATTCGGTAAGGAGGTGGGGGACGGTTTCTTCTATACTGGGGTCACAATCACATGATGGACTCTCCCTACACTTGAACCGATGCAAGTATTGGGAGAATCCACCATGCCCCGTGAAGACCTGCGTGAGCATCCCTGCTGGTTGTAATTTCCGTACAAGGCGGTACGCGTCTCCGGCACTAGGGAAGAATATTTTCGTTACTGACGCGGTGTTTCCTGTTTTATACCTCTCGTTCCATTTCATAATGGAACGCGCGCGTATAACCCGCTTGGCGTAGGATACCGGGCACCGGTCGTAGTCCGACTTCCTTTTTAAGGCCAGAGCAGCCTCCTTCGCCAGATCATCGGCGCGTTCGTTGCCTAGGAGACCTGCATGTGCCTTTATCCAGAACAAAGATACAACTTTGCCCTGGATAAAAGCCTTCCGCAAGTTCTCTCTCGTCTCGACCGCAAGGGGGTGGAGGGAACCATGGTTAACGATCGTCTCCAAAGCGGCCATCGAATCGCTGTATAGACCATAGCTCTTCTCCCTCCCCTTGAGGATCACGCCCGTTGCCTTGCATATAGCCAGTAGTTCAGCCTGGTAGACTGTGCAGTACGTTGACAGACAAAACTTTTGGTTCTGGATCTCGGCCTCACCTTTCCACATGGAAAGTGCGGCTCCGACCTTCCCCTCGATCTTGCTGCCATCGGTGAAGATTCGCACCGCCTGCACATTGTACCTATCAACGAGGCTCTGGTCCACCAAGCACTCGAACTCTATGGCCATACGCGTAGCTGGGTGAGGAGTCTCTGCAAACCTAACCAAACTCTCGGTCTCTCTGTCTCCTAACTCCAGAAGGGGTGACCCTCTCTTCGTCTCATACAGGGCGGCTGCCTCCTGTATCCTGAGGTCGAGAGGCAGTATCCCCGCTAGAGTCAGCGCCGAGTGTAGAGAGACTGTTCGATAGGATTTGCAGAGCTTCTGGGCGAAACCCCTTTGTACCGAGTCCAGCAACTTCCGCACCCCGATCTTCTCGGCTGAGGGAGCCCACGCTGCTGCTGCGTACATAATTATCGGCTCAACGGTTGCGACATAAATAAGCCTGATGACTTCCGGGTGTAACCCCCAGTTAACTTTTGCAGCTCTAGACAGCTGTTTGTAAATTTCTATGGCTTTTTTGGTCTGATGGACTACGTGCGAATTAAAAGCTAAATTGTGGTCGATTACAAGTCCTAAAATTTTAATTTCGTTGGAAAGTGCGATGGCGATCCCCCCCATTTTCAAATGCGGGGTGTCATGCTTAAGTTTCCTTGTGAGGACCATGGCAAATGTTTTTTGCGGTGCGAATTTCAATTTATTTTGGGCTCCCCACAGCTGCACATAGTCCAGAGCTTTGTTCGCCTCTCTGGCCACCTCCGTCGCCGTGTCACCGTCGAAGATCATCACCACGTCGTCGGCAAAAGCCTGGACGTAGTGACCCCTCCTCTCCAACTCCTGCAGTAAAGGGTCCAGCAAAAGGTTCCACAGGATTGGACCGCCGATTGACCCTTGCACACATCCTTTGTTTGTGTCTCTCACCGCTTCTTCCCCGGCGAATCTTACTCTGACTCTTCTGCGCTCCAGATAGCTATCTAGTAGCCTCCTGATGTTTACCGGGCACTTTTCCTCAGCCAGACGGACTCGGATTGCTGGCCACCAGGCGCTGTCGAAGGCCCCCTCTATATCCAATGACACTAGGGTTACCAGCTTCTTCAGCTCAATCTTACCCTTGATGCGGTGTATTAGTGTATAGAGGGCGTCCTCGGTGCTTTTCTGGGGCATGAATCCGTATTGGCGAGTACTAAACCTCGGTACTAGATGCCATTTCATCCTTGCTACTATGATCTTTTCCAGGACCTTCCCCAAGACCGGCAGAAGACCTATCGGTCTATATGCCTTGGGGTTCGTATAATCATCCTTGCCCGGTTTTCTCAAAACCACGACTGTGGCCTCCTTCCAGGTGTCCGGGAAGTGCCCGATCAGTAGGCACTTGTTGAATAGGGCAAGGAATGCGTCCGGGTCCTGGTTGATAGCCCGGCTGCAGATGTCTGCTGTGAAGCCATCCGCTCCCGGGGCCTTCTTTGGGTTGAAACTCCCTATCGCGGTCTGTAGCTCCATCTGGGTAAACGGTGGGTCATGTTGTTCATCATGACAATGTTCGTTTACCGACTTCGCTGCTTCTCTAGTCCAGCGATGGTATTCAGTGTCAGCCTCCTCCAGGTCTTGTGGGTAGAATGTCTCCGCTAGTAAATTCGCCGATTCTTTTGGGTTTAGGTGTGCTCCGTCTTTGGTTAGGGTCATGTCTTCTGTTCTCCTGGCGGTCCGGCCTATTACTCTGTAAATTCCCTCCCATAGGCCTTCTCGGTCTTGCTTGCTGCAGAACTCCTTCCAGCTGTCTATTTGGGCTTTCTTGGCTTGGCACTCGTAGTCTTCTTTCTTTTTCAGGTACTCAGCTACCACTATGTCTCTGCGGTGCGGTGCCGCATTCCTGATCTTTCGCCTGAAGGTAGTGGTAACTTTTTTCAGCCTTGCGAGCTCGTCATTCCACCATGGGATCTTGAGTACCTCTGTACTCTTTTTAGCTGGCATGCTGGTCTTGCACGCTGCAGCTATGGCCTCTGTGTAGTCATTTGTAAGTGTCTCAATCTCGTGTTTATTGGTCAAGTTGTTGATATATTCAGCTGTGATATTCTTATGAGACTTGGCCTCTTGTAGTGTGGTATCGAAGAGATCCCAATTTGCCTTTTTGGTGTTGTAGAGTCGAGTCGTCCTCTGGACTCTCAGTCCTCTGTCTTTGCGGAGTTTTATATCAAAAGTTATGGCGTTGTGGTCTGAGCTCGTCATCTCCTGGTCTACCCTCCAGTTATCGACCAGATCTAACAGGTCTTCTGTGCAGGCTGTAATGTCTACTAGACTGGTGTACACCTTCGTACCCCTTACGGTGTTAAAAGTTGGCGTATCACCTCTGTTGAGTACCTGAAGTCCCGACTCTTCCAGGGTCCCGGACATTTCTACACCCCTGTGGTCTTCTACGGTGCTGCCCCACCAGGTACTCTTGGCGTTGCTGTCTCCGCCTATCAGCAGTAATCTTGGGCCCAGCTCCTCTACGACCTCCCTCAGCCGTTCCAGGTATGGCCCGATGGGTTGGTCCGGTTCAAAGTAGAAGGACACCGCCGCGATTTCCCAGGCGCTGGTTCGGATCCTCACTGCGACTATATTGTCGCTAGTGAGTTTCGGGCACTGTGTGACGTCGAGCTCGCCATCAAAGACGACTATCGCCGCCTTCACAGTCCCATCTCCTACTGCTGCGTTCTGGAAGACTCTCGCCCCACGGTAGTCCTTCATTCTTCTCACCCCGCCCACATAGGGTTCCTGTACTAGCGCAAACGCCAATTTGTGTTTGCTGGCCTCCACCATAAGTTCGGTCGTTGCAAGTTGTTTGCGCTGTAGGTTCGCCTGGGCCACTGCATAACATCTGGTGGGGACGCCTGCCCCGGAACGCGTAGGAACCACCTTAGCAATATTGAACCTTTGCCCGCGCCAGTGCTTCCCACTTCCTGCGCACTGGGCACTCTGAGCTAAAGGCGTTGTGCTCTGTTTGTTCCAACTTGGCTGCTGCGCAGTTACAACACCTCGGCGCTGCTGCTGCCAGCCAATCGGCGCACTCTGTTCTCATATGCGGGCCTCCACAGTGTGTGCATTTCGGTACAGTCTCCTTACAAAACCGCCTCCCATGCCCGTACGCCAAACACGTAGAGCACTGGACAAGTGGGGATTGGTCTGCTACTCTCACTCTCTGCATGTCGATATGCACTGCTCCTTTCTCCATCAGCCGGTTGTAAACCTGTGGAGATACCCTTAGCACGACGTGGTTCAATATTGGGTTCCTTCCTTTGCGCTTAAACTTAATTTCAGCGCGGTTGTCCTTCTCATCGAGGCCCCGAAAAACGCCCCCGTTCTGGTTCCTCAGTGCCGTCAGCAGGTCTTGATCGCTGTGGCTTGAGAAAACGTCCCTGAGGATCACCATGGGGTCCTGGTTTTTCATGTCCTCGAAGTGAAGGTTGTTGGAGGCACTTTGGAGTCGCTGTCTGACTCTCTCGCGTTCCTCTACGGTTCTGCATCCGAGGATCACCTTCTTATCCTTGACCTTCCGGACCCTTTCCACAGTAACCCAGCCATCTTTTGCGTTCACTGCTTCTCTCACGCGCTTCATGACCTCGTCACCAGAATCGGACTCGTTCTTCGACTCTATAACAATAGAGTGAAGCGCGGTCTTCCTCTCCGCTGGTCTGACGGTCTGTCTTGCTGCGACGTTGGCGTATGTCTGTGTCTTGATAGACTCCTGCTGCAATAAGATGGCCTCTCTCAATTTTTCCATTTCATTGTTCGTTTTGTCGATTTTATCGCCTTGCTCCTTTATCATTTTCATTAGTTGTTTCCTTTCTAATTCAATTCCCTCATGGTCTATTACTCCTGTCCTTTCCTGAACTGTCGTTTTCTCCTTTGCCCCTTCTTTCTGCCCCTTCCCTGAATTCACATCTATTTTGCTTTCTGTTTCAGGTACAGTTGCTGCAGCCGACTCCTTCACAAGTTGATAAAGCTTTTCCACCGCTAGAGTAATCCCGACCTTCAGGTCTGCCCTCAGGTTGCGAGAGTCGCCAATATGCGTCTTCGCTTTCTGAAGCCAGCCCCTGGCCTGGCTTACTCTATCGGTGGTTTTAGCTGGTCCTGCTCTCGGCCCCGGCGATACCGTGAACGTTTCGGCTGAAGTTCGGCGTGTCGTCGTCGCGGCCTTTGTGTCCTGAGGGGGTGTCGGCTTGACTTTGGTCTTCTGCGTCGCTGCAGTCGTCTGTCCCGGGACAAGCTTTTTTGGTGAGTGCCCATGTTCAGTCGATGGGCAGGGTCTGGGCTCTACCTTTCCGCCCTCCCACTCCCCTATGCTGCGCCTCACATTGGAGGTTTGTTTGGGTGACGTGTGGGAAGGTCCTGCCTTCTCCATGTCGGCTTGATGTTCTGGAGACGTGGGGGGGGTCGTCATCGCTCCCTTTTTGGATGGGGTGCGAGCTAGGTACATATTGGGGTGAGCCTTGTCCGTATGTAAATATAAAAAGATAAAAGATTTTGTTCAAAAGAACTACGTAAACTTAAACTAGGAATACTGACCAATAGGGTCAGTAGTCACGACTTAAACCTAACACAGAAAAGAAGAAGAAAGAAAATAAAAAATTTTAATGTAAAAAATTTTTTGAAAATAGTATAATTTAAAATTAAATAAAACCAATTTATGTGCGAGCAAATGTCAATGTTTTTAATATTTTTTTTATTTTTATGTTTCAGGTCCGAGGTGTCGTCGTAACAGCCAGCAAAGGTGCTCCGAGTCGCAGATGTACCGCAGGTAAGCCCTTAGTAGAGATAGTAAAAACTCTACTTTGACTCTATCTAGAGTCTAGTCAGTCGGTCACCTTTTCCACTACCTACCGTGTTAAAACGACTAATTTTGTATTTTTATAAAAATTTTGCTCTACCTAGAGTCAGTAAACTTCAGATGTAGAGTCCTTGGTCTACTGACTTCTATCTTCCCCTCTCTGCGATACCAAGAAACGCCAAAAAAATTTTTTGGCTCTAGCTAGAGTCCCCGACTCTACCTAATCTAGAGCTCCTTCCCGATCCCAACCTTTGACCGAAAACCCGGTCGCGATCCGAGGTCTGGTTCCCAAGTTACAGATTTTAAGGTATTTTCTTAAAATCTATAGCTGGGACTTAGCCAGATCCCGACTCGGGGTTAGAGGTCTAATTAAGGGGGTCCAAAAAGTCTCCGATCTAGTGCTCCTCCCTTTTCCAGGTATAAGTCCGAAAACCCCGTGAGAATACGACGCCTGGTTCCCTAGTTATAGAATTTAGAAGAATTTTCTAAAGTTTATAACTGGGACTTAGCAGATTCACGACGACAGGTCAGGGGTCTCGCTATTCTGGTCGATGTTGTAAAAAGAAGGGTAGGGGGTTGAGATTTTGGGGGTAGGTGCGGGGGGGGTCCGATTATTGACGCAGGATGAGGGGGTGGGTTGTTAGGGAGGGGGGTCAAAAATATCGTTATTTTTGACCTAGGACGTCCCGTTTTTGAGATATAGCTGTTTTTCCGAAATTTACTTATCTATACAATCTTATTTTTTGCCGTCGGGATGATAAATTTGTTTTCAAAAGATTTTATATAATTTAGCCAAAAGAAGTCCGAATTTAAAAATTTAAAAAGTATCGGGTACGTCCTTAGTCCGCGCAGGGAGCCCGTCAAAAATAGGGGATGAAATACCCTCGGGAGTATTTTTTACGGCTCCGGGAGTATAAGGGTTGTAAGTTTGTCAACTTTGAAGGCTTGGTTTAGCCCTTAGGAACGAGATAGCGATTCCGAAAAAACTACGATAGGGTGAAGCGGGTCCCAAATTTACTGTCAGCCCCCAGAAACAGTTTCCCGGGAATCGGGAAACGCAAAATTTTCACAATTTTTTCCAAAAATTTTCCCGGGGGTGGTTTTTGGGGGTGGGCACAGGTAGATTGCCCAAACAAGAGCTTCAGGTGACTGAACCGCGATTTCGTTATTTTTCGCGTATCTCGCCCCGTTTACGAGCTAGGGGGTTGACAAACTTACTTGGGAATGGAGTCCGAGGGAACAGTTCCAGGTTATACTTAATAACTAAAAACCTAATTATCCTAAAATTATTTTAAAAGTTGGATGTTGTTCCTCGATAACCTCCTAATATAACTTAAATACTAGTGTAGCTGTCCGGTTCGCCCCTTGCCCTCAGGAAGCCGCCCAAATTAGGGGTGGCAAACCACTTTCTGCAAATAGGCCGTAACTCCAGAAATATTAGCCTGAGAAATTTGCTTAAAGAACGAAAAATTCTCGGCTAGGCCTAAAAAGTTTTTTCCTGGTGGTCCGGATCGAATCGGGAGAGGGTGGGTTCGGGGTGAAAAATTTTCTAAGTCCTAGAAAGAGCGTCGCGCAAGACTAGATCTATTCCCGTTTCTTCCCTTTGGGAGACGCGTGGGTTTTGATGATGTCACAAGATAGGGTGTAAAAAGTCCTATCCTGTGATATAAAATTTAGATTTTTAGGACAACCCTTATGGGGTGAAAAATAATAAAAAGTTAAAATTTAAGCCAGTCTTACGCGATTTCCTTATAACTAATATAATTTAATATGTCACGCAAACTTAGGGCCGTTCCCAATGCTTCCCTATGGGAGACGCGTGGGTTTTGACGGTGTCGCTAGATAGGGTGTAAAATGTCCTATCCAGTGATATGAGATTTAGATTTTTTAGATCACCCTTAGGGGGTGAAAACTAAATTACAAACTTAAAATTACCCTAAATTTGCGTGATTTCCACACGTTTTTACTCCTAATATTAACAAATAAGGTCTTAAAATTCTAATTATATACTATAGCGCTACACTAGTTTACCCCAACTTATTTATAATAAAAAAGGGAATTTTTGGGGTGTGGACTACCACCCTTGGCCCTTTACAAGATTTCCGCGTAAAAAGTTCTAAGTTTGGAGTTCCTTATATTCTACAATTATAGTCCGATTTTTATAAAATTTTGTACACGCACAGATCTTTGTAAATATAACAGGATAAAAATTTAAAAAGTTAGGGTTGCCGCTTAAGATTTAAAGCTAGGGCTGTCACAAAAGTCTTTATTTGCAATTGTCGAAAAATGACACTTAGCTTAATCCAATTTCCGGTCCAAAAACGGCTCCCGGCTCCTCGTCTGTGCAGCTGTTGATCCCCGCTTCCTGTTTTGGCTGGTCACTCCTGGAACAAGTTCCACGTGCCACGTGGGAACTTGTTTTTTTGCTGATATTTTCCGATCCCCTGATCGGAAAAATGCAATTGAGGTGTCCAATTGTAGGTCTTGACAGGGCGCTCCCGGCTGCACTTGAAAATTTGTGGGTCACCGCTTTAGATTTTGCAGCGTTGCGCTTTGAAAGCTTTATAACCTCACAAATTTCGGTTTTTCGCTCGTAACTTTCGCAGATTTTGGTTTTTCGGGATGGGACTTTCACTGTTGGATGCGTCTCGTTAGCGCGCTTCCAATGACGTATAACACCATTCACTTTTTACGAAAAAACCTATTTTTACGATTTTTCTTGCGCGGAGCGGTCTATTTTAGTGGCGCTCGGGGCGGCGGGCGGCGTGCAACTGGGTTAGGTTAGGTTAGGTTAGGTTAGGTTAGGTTAGGTTAGGTTAGGTTAGGTTAGGTTAGGTTAGGTTAGGTTAGGTTAGGTTAGGTTAGGTTAGGTTAGGTTAGGTTAGGTTAGGTTAGGTTAGGTTAGGTTAGGTTAGGTTAGGTTAGGTTAGGTTAGGTTAGGTTAGGTTAGGTTAGGTTAGGTTAGGTTAGGTTAGGTTAGGTTAGGTTAGGTTAGGTTAGGTTAGGTTAGGTTAGGTTAGGTTAGGTTAGGTTAGGTTAGGTTAGGTTAGGTTAGGTTAGGTTAGGTTAGGTTAGGTTAGGTTAGGTTAGGTTAGGTTAGGTTAGGTTAGGTTAGGTTAGGTTAGGTTAGGTTAGGTTAGGTTAGGTTAGGTTAGGTTAGGTTAGGTTAGGTTAGGTTAGGTTAGGTTAGGTTAGGTTAGGTTAGGTTAGGTTAGGTTAGGTTAGGTTAGGTTAGGTTAGGTTAGGTTAGGTTAGGTTAGGTTAGGTTAGGTTAGGTTAGGTTAGGTTAGGTTAGGTTAGGTTAGGTTAGGTTAGGTTAGGTTAGGTTAGGTTAGGTTAGGTTAGGTTAGGTTAGGTTAGGTTAGGTTAGGTTAGGTTAGGTTAGGTTAGGTTAGGTTAGGTTAGGTTAGGTTAGGTTAGGTTAGGTTAGGTTAGGTTAGGTTAGGTTAGGTTAGGTTAGGTTAGGTTAGGTTAGGTTAGGTTAGGTTAGGTTAGGTTAGGTTAGGTTAGGTTAGGTTAGGTTAGGTTAGGTTAGGTTAGGTTAGGTTAGGTTAGGTTAGGTTAGGTTAGGTTAGGTTAGGTTAGGTTAGGTTAGGTTAGGTTAGGTTAGGTTAGGTTAGGTTAGGTTAGGTTAGGTTAGGTTAGGTTAGGTTAGGTTAGGTTAGGTTAGGTTAGGTTAGGTTAGGTTAGGTTAGGTTAGGTTAGGTTAGGTTAGGTTAGGTTAGGTTAGGTTAGGTTAGGTTAGGTTAGGTTAGGTTAGGTTAGGTTAGGTTAGGTTAGGTTAGGTTAGGTTAGGTTAGGTTAGGTTAGGTTAGGTTAGGTTAGGTTAGGTTAGGTTAGGTTAGGTTAGGTTAGGTTAGGTTAGGTTAGGTTAGGTTAGGTTAGGTTAGGTTAGGTTAGGTTAGGTTAGGTTAGGTTAGGTTAGGTTAGGTTAGGTTAGGTTAGGTTAGGTTAGGTTAGGTTAGGTTAGGTTAGGTTAGGTTAGGTTAGGTTAGGTTAGGTTAGGTTAGGTTAGGTTAGGTTAGGTTAGGTTAGGTTAGGTTAGGTTAGGTTAGGTTAGGTTAGGTTAGGTTAGGTTAGGTTAGGTTAGGTTAGGTTAGGTTAGGTTAGGTTAGGTTAGGTTAGGTTAGGTTAGGTTAGGTTAGGTTAGGTTAGGTTAGGTTAGGTTAGGTTAGGTTAGGTTAGGTTAGGTTAGGTTAGGTTAGGTTAGGTTAGGTTAGGTTAGGTTAGGTTAGGTTAGGTTAGGTTAGGTTAGGTTAGGTTAGGTTAGGTTAGGTTAGGTTAGGTTAGGTTAGGTTAGGTTAGGTTAGGTTAGGTTAGGTTAGGTTAGGTTAGGTTAGGTTAGGTTAGGTTAGGTTAGGTTAGGTTAGGTTAGGTTAGGTTAGGTTAGGTTAGGTTAGGTTAGGTTAGGTTAGGTTAGGTTAGGTTAGGTTAGGTTAGGTTAGGTTAGGTTAGGTTAGGTTAGGTTAGGTTAGGTTAGGTTAGGTTAGGTTAGGTTAGGTTAGGTTAGGTTAGGTTAGGTTAGGTTAGGTTAGGTTAGGTTAGGTTAGGTTAGGTTAGGTTAGGTTAGGTTAGGTTAGGTTAGGTTAGGTTAGGTTAGGTTAGGTTAGGTTAGGTTAGGTTAGGTTAGGTTAGGTTAGGTTAGGTTAGGTTAGGTTAGGTTAGGTTAGGTTAGGTTAGGTTAGGTTAGGTTAGGTTAGGTTAGGTTAGGTTAGGTTAGGTTAGGTTAGGTTAGGTTAGGTTAGGTTAGGTTAGGTTAGGTTAGGTTAGGTTAGGTTAGGTTAGGTTAGGTTAGGTTAGGTTAGGTTAGGTTAGGTTAGGTTAGGTTAGGTTAGGTTAGGTTAGGTTAGGTTAGGTTAGGTTAGGTTAGGTTAGGTTAGGTTAGGTTAGGTTAGGTTAGGTTAGGTTAGGTTAGGTTAGGTTAGGTTAGGTTAGGTTAGGTTAGGTTAGGTTAGGTTAGGTTAGGTTAGGTTAGGTTAGGTTAGGTTAGGTTAGGTTAGGTTAGGTTAGGTTAGGTTAGGTTAGGTTAGGTTAGGTTAGGTTAGGTTAGGTTAGGTTAGGTTAGGTTAGGTTAGGTTAGGTTAGGTTAGGTTAGGTTAGGTTAGGTTAGGTTAGGTTAGGTTAGGTTAGGTTAGGTTAGGTTAGGTTAGGTTAGGTTAGGTTAGGTTAGGTTAGGTTAGGTTAGGTTAGGTTAGGTTAGGTTAGGTTAGGTTAGGTTAGGTTAGGTTAGGTTAGGTTAGGTTAGGTTAGGTTAGGTTAGGTTAGGTTAGGTTAGGTTAGGTTAGGTTAGGTTAGGTTAGGTTAGGTTAGGTTAGGTTAGGTTAGGTTAGGTTAGGTTAGGTTAGGTTAGGTTAGGTTAGGTTAGGTTAGGTTAGGTTAGGTTAGGTTAGGTTAGGTTAGGTTAGGTTAGGTTAGGTTAGGTTAGGTTAGGTTAGGTTAGGTTAGGTTAGGTTAGGTTAGGTTAGGTTAGGTTAGGTTAGGTTAGGTTAGGTTAGGTTAGGTTAGGTTAGGTTAGGTTAGGTTAGGTTAGGTTAGGTTAGGTTAGGTTAGGTTAGGTTAGGTTAGGTTAGGTTAGGTTAGGTTAGGTTAGGTTAGGTTAGGTTAGGTTAGGTTAGGTTAGGTTAGGTTAGGTTAGGTTAGGTTAGGTTAGGTTAGGTTAGGTTAGGTTAGGTTAGGTTAGGTTAGGTTAGGTTAGGTTAGGTTAGGTTAGGTTAGGTTAGGTTAGGTTAGGTTAGGTTAGGTTAGGTTAGGTTAGGTTAGGTTAGGTTAGGTTAGGTTAGGTTAGGTTAGGTTAGGTTAGGTTAGGTTAGGTTAGGTTAGGTTAGGTTAGGTTAGGTTAGGTTAGGTTAGGTTAGGTTAGGTTAGGTTAGGTTAGGTTAGGTTAGGTTAGGTTAGGTTAGGTTAGGTTAGGTTAGGTTAGGTTAGGTTAGGTTAGGTTAGGTTAGGTTAGGTTAGGTTAGGTTAGGTTAGGTTAGGTTAGGTTAGGTTAGGTTAGGTTAGGTTAGGTTAGGTTAGGTTAGGTTAGGTTAGGTTAGGTTAGGTTAGGTTAGGTTAGGTTAGGTTAGGTTAGGTTAGGTTAGGTTAGGTTAGGTTAGGTTAGGTTCGGTTAGGTTAGGTTAGGTTAGGTTAGGTTAGGTTAGGTTAGGTTAGGTTAGGTTAGGTTAGGTTAGGTTAGGTTAGGTTAGGTTAGGTTAGGTTAGGTTAGGTTAGGTTAGGTTAGGTTAGGTTAGGTTAGGTTAGGTTAGGTTAGGTTAGGTTAGGTTAGGTTAGGTTAGGTTAGGTTAGGTTAGGTTAGGTTAGGTTAGGTTAGGTTAGGTTAGGTTAGGTTAGGTTAGGTTAGGTTAGGTTAGGTTAGGTTAGGTTAGGTTAGGTTAGGTTAGGTTAGGTTAGGTTAGGTTAGGTTAGGTTAGGTTAGGTTAGGTTAGGTTAGGTTAGGTTAGGTTAGGTTAGGTTAGGTTAGGTTAGGTTAGGTTAGGTTAGGTTAGGTTAGGTTAGGTTAGGTTAGGTTAGGTTAGGTTAGGTTAGGTTAGGTTAGGTTAGGTTAGGTTAGGTTAGGTTAGGTTAGGTTAGGTTAGGTTAGGTTAGGTTAGGTTAGGTTAGGTTAGGTTAGGTTAGGTTAGGTTAGGTTAGGTTAGGTTAGGTTAGGTTAGGTTAGGTTAGGTTAGGTTAGGTTAGGTTAGGTTAGGTTAGGTTAGGTTAGGTTAGGTTAGGTTAGGTTAGGTTAGGTTAGGTTAGGTTAGGTTAGGTTAGGTTAGGTTAGGTTAGGTTAGGTTAGGTTAGGTTAGGTTAGGTTAGGTTAGGTTAGGTTAGGTTAGGTTAGGTTAGGTTAGGTTAGGTTAGGTTAGGTTAGGTTAGGTTAGGTTAGGTTAGGTTAGGTTAGGTTAGGTTAGGTTAGGTTAGGTTAGGTTAGGTTAGGTTAGGTTAGGTTAGGTTAGGTTAGGTTAGGTTAGGTTAGGTTAGGTTAGGTTAGGTTAGGTTAGGTTAGGTTAGGTTAGGTTAGGTTAGGTTAGGTTAGGTTAGGTTAGGTTAGGTTAGGTTAGGTTAGGTTAGGTTAGGTTAGGTTAGGTTAGGTTAGGTTAGGTTAGGTTAGGTTAGGTTAGGTTAGGTTAGGTTAGGTTAGGTTAGGTTAGGTTAGGTTAGGTTAGGTTAGGTTAGGTTAGGTTAGGTTAGGTTAGGTTAGGTTAGGTTAGGTTAGGTTAGGTTAGGTTAGGTTAGGTTAGGTTAGGTTAGGTTAGGTTAGGTTAGGTTAGGTTAGGTTAGGTTAGGTTAGGTTAGGTTAGGTTAGGTTAGGTTAGGTTAGGTTAGGTTAGGTTAGGTTAGGTTAGGTTAGGTTAGGTTAGGTTAGGTTAGGTTAGGTTAGGTTAGGTTAGGTTAGGTTAGGTTAGGTTAGGTTAGGTTAGGTTAGGTTAGGTTAGGTTAGGTTAGGTTAGGTTAGGTTA